>CALNHX010008943.1:0-55027 GCA_940337035.1 Agriotes lineatus | reverse complement strand
AAAATTGTAATAAACAAGGTGTAGTAACTACACATTTTTCAGCGGAAAAAACCCTATCCATGGGCGTTCCTCAAGGTAGTATACTAGGTCCAATCCTATTCTTGATTTATATAAATGATTTAGTAGCCAGTGTATCTATGGGTCATTTTATATTATTTGCTGATGATACTAGCATTGTACTAAATCATTCTTGCATTGAAGAATTGCTACCAGTTGCAAAATTAGTAATAGAAGAGATTATAAAGTGGTTTTCATCAAATAACTTAATCTTAAATCAAAACAAAACCTTTAATTTACTATTTAGATCAAATCGTTCTCCTCTCAAGGATGTAGATATAATTAACTCTCACGGCACTATTAAATCTGCAAATGTGATAAAATTTCTTGGAATTCAAATATCTAATAATTTTGACTGGCTACCGCAAATCAATAGTTTAAATAAAAGACTCAGCTCAGCTGTGTTTGTAATTAGAAAAATTAGTAGGATATTAGGTAAGGATATGGCGAAAGTTGTTTATTATGCGTATTTTGAAAGCATTATGAGTTACGGAATTGAAACTTGGGGTAACAGTTGCCACGTTGATATCATTTTCAAGACACAAAAACGAGCAATACGTGCAGTTTATTCCTTAGGCTATTTAGAATCATGTAGAAACGTTTTTATTAATAAAAAAATCTTGACTCTCACAAATCTTTATATTTATAAATTAGCACAATTAATATTTAAGAAATTTCCAAAATTAACATGTGACAATGATTTTCATAATTATAATACACGATGTAACGACGAACTTCGTTTACCTAAAGTTGATATGACCTTAATACAAAATGGTGCCCTATATATGGGCATAAAAATTTTTAATAAATTGCCTACACATATAAAGAAAACAAATACGTTCGAGGTATTTAAAAAACATCTTAAGTTTTGGCTTCATCAAAATAGCTATTATAGTTTAAATGAATTTTTTACAAGTGATGCATCCCAGTCTGTTGCTCGGTAGGAATACTTTTCATTTGTTACAAATGGGCCTTTCCCATACAGCCATTAAGGCTTCTTTGTTTTGTACATATTTGATTTTTTCTTTTGTTTTTTCATAATATATTGTACATACATTTGGGAAATAAATAAATAAATAAATAAATAAATAAATATAAACAACGCGGTGATCTTCCTTTTAATATAGGCTAGTAGCCTGTTTTTAACCCCGAAGTGGTTCAATGGGCTCTCTTTACTAGTAAGCCGGGTACGACTACCACAGGTGTTAGCGTAGTAGCCGGAGAGCGTACAATTTTTTAAATCCCGGCGTAGTCGCCGGCGATCAAACCCAGTCCGGCCACCTAAGTCTCAAACATGTTGCTTGCAAAACCCTCTTCTGACGTTGTGATCGTTGCACATTTTTGTCCCCTTTACGACTTTTACTGTATATCTGTTCGATCCAATTTTCATCAAGGGTGAAACGTGACGTGTGCTCACTTATATATTTGACCGAAACATATTCGGTTTCGAGCCAAGACATACAATCCGCATGCAAGAAATCGTATTCCTTCAACTAATAGTTTTTGAATTATACCACCAACATACAATTTATTCAATATACTGTAAAGAATTTTACATGGAACGGCCCTCGTAAGTGGAAGCTTTGAAGCTAAAAACTTTAAAAATATCAAAGGAAAAAACAAATTATTTTTAAGGTGTACACCCTGTATCTGTTCCGTCCAAAATACGGCTATTTTCGTCAAGGATAAAAACCTGAGCTATGTGAAATATATTACACTTACTAAACCAACCGTTCTCGAGTTAAAGCAAAAATAGTCGGAATTTAATTTTTAAGGTGCTCACCCTGTACATGTTTGACGGAAAGTATATTGGCTTTTACCTAATTAGATATATAATCCACATGCAAAATATCGTTTCCCTCCAACAGATGATTTCTAAGTTATACCGCCAACAGTCGGACAGACAGACAGATGGAATTGAGACGACTTGTTTTTCGTCATCTAGGAACTCTGAAACGTAAATATCTGAAAAAATCTCGGAAGGTTAAATTTTCACGGTGATAATAGATACTTCATTCGTCTTTTAGACGAGGGAAGTAAAAATCTGCAAGGAACTTTACGCGGAACTTCCCTCGCAAGTGCGGCGTGCATCGATCCGAGTACATTGCATGGATGGCTGGCGATGCTGCGGTACGACACGATCACCTTACCTTTCCGTTCGCGTATTTCATTAGTGAAATAACAGATACATTAATCCAAATGTCTGCTCTCAATGGGTGTGAGAGCAAAAGTATGAAAACTTGTGACTTCCTATAACCTATGGTTCGTAAATTAACATATCCTGAAGTTGTGAACCAAGTATTGGTTGAAAGCAAAGTTAAAACTAACAATTTCTCATTGTTTATCAAAATTTATTAGAACCTTTAGTAATCCTACTTACGGATGTTTCTATCTGTTGGTTGCAGCTTGAGGAAAGCTGAAATTCTATATGACTAAATCCATTTGCTGAAGCACTAAAATTAGGCTACAGTGTAATTACTACAAGCGTAACAATATTAGAATATGACGTCATACAATTGCTTAAATGTATTAGTACCTAATATACTTCTGCATTTAAACGGTCTAAGAAAGTAAATGTAAATATTTGTAGAAATGTAAAAAATAAAGTAGTACATTGAATTGATAAAAACTTAAAAATTAAAACAATAACGACTTCTAATTAGCAAGGTAGCCCTACAATGTTGTGTTGATGGAGCTTGCAAATAGAATCATGCTTAAATGTTTTTATATTTGAAGATGCCAATTTCTTGAGACAGTAAGTTAGCTATACTGCAAGTTACATATAACGGAGAGTGGCATAGGATGTTGGTTTTTGGTTTATCCAAGTACAAGCGCAAAGTTACTCTGGTTACAAAAAAAATGTTGCATTAGATTTGTGGAGCAACAATCAATCTTAGAATATACTGCTCGATGTAAAAATATTAAAGAAAATATATAACGACGCGTTTCTAAAGACTGCAGTTTATATTCATTAAGTAACTGAGCATATAAAGGTTTTAGTAAAGGGTCTATACCACTTGATTTGTAGTGCACAAACCATATGAAACGCTTCTGAATTCTTTCTACTTGAACTTTTTAAAGAGTACATGTCATATGAGTTATAAAGTTTTACTAAGATTTTAAAAAGATTTATTTACTGCGTTGTTGATTGGAAAATGTGAGTGGGCTATCAAACATAACGCCTAAATCCACTACTTCATTTTCAACTGAAAGTGCAGTAGCATTCATGTGATATGTAAATCTAATAATGTTTTTTTAGTATATGTTAATGCGGAGCATTTATTTCCTTAGCTCCATATAAATTGTTACGGTTAGATGACTCTTCTACTATTTTAACAGCTTAGTGTGTGCACCGTCTGTATTTTTATATCTGTAGCACGGGTTTTTGTATTTGCGCGTACTCACGACCTTTCTTGACTCTTATCAGCGCGGCCAAGTCACTAGAATGTTAGCTTTTGTTTGAACCCGTCTTTTTTCCTGTCGAACGCCGTAATGGCTGTAACGTCTTTGAAATTGTCCTTAGGTTTTACAGGCTTACAGAATATGGTTATTTGGTTCGATTCCCCCGAAAAAGTTGCGGAGTATTGTAGCCCGGGCAGTTCTGTGGAGAATCTTGTTTCGAGCACTTAGTTGGGGGATTTGATATGCGCTTCAAGTGCCATTCAGCGGCACGTGGAACTGTTTGCGCCAATTCTTATCCAAAGCATCCATGGGTCTATTTTGGGTTCTCTCTTTTCTTCAGCAATCAGTCTAAGGCTCCTCAAACTCATGGGTTTAGCATTGACCGTGAAACACCATCCCCTCGACCAAACGCGTTGCTATTTTCCTGGTTCGAGTTGTTATCACCTGCATTCCAACCTTTGGATGTATGGACCTCCTCTTATCTTGACTATCACATAGCGTGCAGAAGGGGCTCAAAGGAAGCTAAGATGAGGTTTTGTCATCCTTTCTTTTAAGTGAAATTATACAAGATGCGATCAGTGAACCAGTGTTAGAGGCGCACTCAATTTTTACCAATTCGGATGTCGGCTGCTATTGTACAGTTTGCTTCACGAACTGCGTATCTAAAAAATTGATGTACGAATCACGGCGTCTAGGTTCATTGTGACCGCATCTAGTTTTAAGCTGTTGTGGATCATGTTTGTACCTTTGTTAGGACTGTTGTGTAAGCCTTTGTTTTCACAAGCCAAATGTTGTTGAAGTTAACCTTAAATTGTCCAATAATTATTTGAAATTTGTATCTACTAATTAACCTTAAATTGGCCAATAGTTATTTGAAACTCGTATCAATCAGTATTTAAAGTTTGTACTAACAACTACTTGCGATCTGAACTAATAATTATTTGAAATTCGTACGACTGATTACTCGCAATCTGTACTATTAGTTATCTGGTATTTGTACTGAATTCTACCAAATTACGAGCAATTGTACTGTGATATTAGCATTTTCGTGTTATTATTTGCTACTGCTGCCTGTGAGTGATTTGAGCTTTTCTTTCAGAAAATTACGTGCTACTTGAGTTGAATGACTGGATACACTTGTCGTTAATTGGTAAAGATACGTTGGCGCCCTTTTGGTTTTTAATCATTTGTTAGTATTTAAAGATCTGCACGTCGTCTTCCTGGACGGGCCGGCCGGCAATTGTATTCAAGTAGTCATAAAGTTTGTTTTGTTTTGAGAGAATTAGCCGACAAGTCGATTAGATGCTAACAAAATCTTGTCGATATAATGTTGTAGCGCCTGACAATCATTGATAGATTCAACCACCTTTCACAATTTAAGATCATCCGCAAACAATGCGTGCTCCGAGTTTCCAATGAGAGTGGACAATTCGTTAATGTAAAAGAGAAAGTGAATTAGTCACTAACATACCGTATGGATATATTCATCTGTGTTCATATATTAATCATTTTGTTAGAATTGAATATAGAGCTAACATCGAAATTACGCATGACCTCTCAATACAAACTAACACTTTTTCAAATTTGTAAATGTTTCTATTTAAAAAACATCTTTTTGCAGTCCCCATATTACTGGCCATGGCAGAATCGACCACCAGACAACGTCGAGTACGCCATCTACCTAGCCAAAAGGACCCTGAGGAACAAACAGCGCCATGGCCTGGAAGACTACGAGCTGGAAGCACTGGGGAATTTGCGGAAGAACCTGGCAAACAAATGGGATTTCATCACCATGCAGGCGGAGGAACAGGTAATAACCTAACAATAGGAATAAGCAATTGTGAAAGAGCAATGCGACAATTTCATAGAAACTATTGGCGCAATCTGTGAATAGCCCAAAATCGCCCCTTTGTCTTTACTGGCGTAAACTTATGGTCAACTACTTTATTTGTCCTTGAGTATTTCATTACACTAAACAGCTTAAAATAGTGATTATACTAATAGTCCAGTCAAATGGTAGAAAATAGGGGAAAGTTTTGGTGGAGTGTTGATATTTGGTTCCTATATGTTTTTGGGTCGCTATATACGAATATCAGGTTTTCAAACAAGAATTTTGACCGAAAACACGTTTTTTAAAGAAGAAACTGTGTAAAAACCGATTTGTTTCTACTTTTTCTAAAATTACTCGAAAACAATCCAATTTCGTAAATGGTGAACCTATATGAAATGAAAGAGAACAAATTTTCCTACATCTTGAGTACTTGAAGTTTTTTTTTCCGATCAATCGTGTAGCCGAGGGAGCGCTGCGAAATTTTAGTCCAGTCAAATGGTAGAAAATAGGGGAACGTTTTGGTGGAGCTTTGATATTTGGTTTCTATGTGTGGTTTAGGTCGCTGTACACAAATATCGGGTTTTCCAACAAGATATTTGACCGGAAACACATTTTTCTAAAGAAAAACTATGTAAAAAACCGATATTTTTTACTTTTTCTAAAATTACTCGAAAACAATCCAATATCGTAGATGTTGAACCTATATGAAATGAAAGAGGACAAAATTTCCTATATCATAAATGCTTAAAGTTTTTTTTTCGATCAATCGTTCAGCCGGGAGAGCGCTGCCAACAAAAATTTTGACCGGAAACATGTTTTTTAAGCAAAAACGGCGTAAAAACCGGTTTTTCAGTTTTTCTAAAATTACCCGAAAGCTATTCATTTTTCGTAAATGTTAAACCTACATGAAATGAAAGAACATAAAATTCCTTACATTTTATGTACTTGAGGTTTTTTTCTCCGACCAATCGTTCCGCCGCTAGAGCGCCGCGAAGTTATAGTCCAGTCAAATGGTAGAAAATAGGGGAAAGTTTTAGTGGAGTTTTGATATTTGGTTCCTATATGTTTTTTGGGTCGCTGTACACGAATATCAGGTTTTCCAACAAAAATGTTGCCCGGAAACACGTTTTTTTGAGCAAAGACAGTGTAAACACCGGTTTTATTTAGTTTTTCTAAAATTACTCGAAAACTATCCAATTTCATAACCCAAAAAACATATAGGAACCAAATATCAAAACTCTACCAAAACTTTCCCCTATTCAACCTTTTTGAGCACCATTTGGCTGGACTATAACGACGTTTCCGGAAAATTCTATTCCTTCGATCGACGTAACAAAAATGACTACATTAATGTTAACGAGCAAAACTTATCATTTTAGAGCCTCGTTTTAATATGACTACGTCTTTCTTGAAACGTTTTATTTAATGGTTACTTGAATTCTCTATTTGAAATCGATAACCAACTTCAATGGAGTGCGTGTCAACACATTTCAACCTAAAATAAGATCCTGGTTTCTAGAAGAGGCATGTAGGACTAGGATCATACCTTTTGAATATACTGCTGGGCTAGAGGAGTGAACACAATAATAAGCACAACTTTGAGGGGACCACACCGCTGGTTGGTATATGTAACTGTAATATAACAAAAGAAGGCTCGTTAAAACAGTTTTTGAAAAATAACAAAAATATACAGGGCGTTCCATTTGAAAAAAAATGTAAATCATTCAATTTGCAAATCTTGAACACGCTATATACGTGGGTGGGCTGAAAAGTAATGCACACACGCTTGTAGAACGCGAACGCAATGACCTACGGGGCGCACATGGTTGCATTTGAAAGCTACATCCTTCCTTTATGCGCATGCGAAGTTTGAAGGAGTTTTGTTCACCAGTTCGTTTTTTAGTAGAGGAAGTATAAAGACGTGTTCTCGTGCTGAAAACGCGATTCCTACTGAGATTCATCGCCGTTTAAAGGCCATTTATGGTGACGATACTGTTGATAGGACTACTGTGAATCGATGGGTAATAACATTTCGTGGCTGTCATTCCGGAAAAGCCGCAATTGATGATGAAAAACGTAGCGGAAGTCCGATCACTGCCACAGACGATGAACATCGCAAACGCGTGAACAATTTGATCCAAAATGAGCGGCTGTTTGCGATGCGCTTTTGAGTGATTCGCCATTACTGTTTGAAACATACCTTCAGCTGTTTCACCAGGTTGTTAAAAAATCAACCAGATAAGTACTGCACTATAGACAATGTACACAAAGAATAATTGAAAATGAACAAGGCTATGCAACCAACATTACAGTAGTTGATTTACGTTTTCTGAATGGTCTACCCATGATCAGAAATATTATTAATATAGACAGCTCTATAAAATTTTTGAAAATTATAGTAACCTTCTAGAAACATTGTTTAAAATGTGTAACATGTGTTGCATAACACTGTTTATTTTCAGTGATCGTGTGTGTACATACAATATTGTTGAACTAGAGGACGAATAACTTATTCAAATGATTGGACGCAAACAGTTGTACTGAGTAACATAAACTACTTGCGTGTATGGCATGCAATATGTTTTCTAGCTCTTTAAGTGCAAACACTCGTGTTACAGTAGCCGCTACCTTTGGTCGATTACAATGCATTTTTTCCTACTTTTGAATGGAAATGTGTCATTTCTGTCAATTAAAAAGAACAGTCCATTACACTATACGATTGATTGTTTTTAATACTATGACAGATATGAGAGCAACTTTCGCAGCAGTTGTCGCATCTTAGTCTAGCCGGTCTAGCGTATTTTTCTTGAAAATCTAAGCAGCCGGCAACAGTAGGTAACGTTTTTTCTTACTATTAACCGTGGTCATTAAATGCACCTATTCCTTTGTTAACAATCTAACCTGACTTTTCATCGATAACCAACCATTGTTAAACTTTGTTGCACGTTTAAATTTCCTTGGTGGTATTGAAATTATTTATATTTCTTTACTGCAATAAGTATTTCTGTTAATATCCGGGCCAAAGTACGTAACTGCAAAAGACACGAATATCGCTCAAATAATAAAACAAACCGACAAATGACGTGGCACTCACAGTTGCGATTGCATTACAGATTTAAAGTTATGAGAAATGGACAAAATATACACCGTTACACCTTGGTCACAATACGCGTTAGTTATTTGCAAATTTGTCTTTTTTTTTATCCTGCGATAATTTTTGTTTCGAGAAATGAACAAAAATACTAGGTATTAAAATGAGAACCATTCTCCTATATTAATATTTAAATTTTTTAGTGTGACGAAATACGCATAAACATCAATAATTACTTTCGAAGTAAAATAAAGTTGTTCATAAATGGAATCTGTAACTCTTCTAGATTAGTTGCTTTCCACTCGCACCTTTATAATCCAATGTTTCGTGCAAAGGGTAATTTCTCTATTGGAATTACCGTGGATCTTAATCTTGCCCAAAAGTAGGTTAATTCTTTTAACCTGGCGAAACGGAAAAGGAAATGATTATATAATTTTAACGTAGTGGGTATATTCGCCTAGAAATTTAAATAAACTGGAAAGAACTGCTTTTTTCTAATATATTGATACTGCCATCTGATTAAGTAAATTTATACATGGTTTCATTGTCAACTGTCTAAGGGCAAGCAATGTATGCTACATACCAAATTAACTGCACCGCTGGTAATGGCATATACGGTGTGTCCAGAATAAGAAGGGCCAGTATGGGGATCTCCTTAATAGTAAGAGATACAAATTTGGTTAAATGGGAAAGAAAGTACGTAATTAAAGGACTAACAAAATGATAGCTAAAAATTCTTTATATTTTTCAGTTGTCTTAAAAAACCAAAGTTTTCAATTTATATTCTATTTTTTCTGGCGAGCGAAACTAACAAAAGTTTCTTATAGCAATTTTTAATGCACTTAAAGACGATGTTATCAATTCTTTTATTTTCCGTCTAGTCTGCGAGCAACCATCAACTATTTTTTTTTAAATACAGTCCTGATTTTCTGATGTCAAATTATAGAAAAGTGTAGCAGAATATTAGCATGCCCATATGCATAATAGCCTTCTCACCCCCTCGGACGACAAACACCCCAATTAGCAAAAGGGGCCTGAGGGTGGTAGATTTTAAGACACACACACACTTGTTACCGGGAACCCGAAAGTGAAAGTGAAGCGTGTCCGCGTCGGTTCTGTTTTTAATTAGTTTTGTAGGTATCAAGTATTTTGTTATTATTTTCACGTATTATATTTGAACACTGAGTTTATTTTCATTAAATATTTAAATTAAAAGTGTTTAGTGTTTATTTCGAGTCGTATATGCTAAACTGGTGCCCAACGTAAAGCCGTGATAATTTGCAAAAATACTATAAAAATCAAACTCAAAAAGCAATTAAAACAAATATACAATAACAGCAATTAAAATTAGTGCTAAAGATGACTTTCGTAGTGCATATATTATACAAAGAAAGTGGTGTGTAAATTCGAGGTGCGACGCTTAGCCATTTTGGTCAATTTCACCTAAAGCCACATCAGCTGCCGCATCTCTTTGTATAAGCAGCGAACGTCCTCCATTAGCCCCAAGCGTTGCTAAGCCAGGGTTGCGCAATATCAGGCTGCTTTCATTTTCAACCCCATTGAGCTGCTCGCTGCTGTTAGACAAGGTACACTCCATCTCACTCCCACTACAGTGAAGCTGCTGCCGCGTCGTGCGATTGTTCACGCAAAACTGTGAACTTAACGGCGAGTAACCCGGAATGTAAGAGTAAGTCAAGCTCTGGTCTTTTGTTTACCATTCGGTGGTTGTAAAACTGTTAACAAGTGCTACTATATACGTCAAACGAACATTGTACAGACATTTCGACAATCACGTCGCGTCTGCGTTCGCGGTATATGTCCTGTTGTGACATTGACAAATGCACAAAGACAATTGACACAGTGTCGCGTCTGTACTTATTAAGTTCGTTGATTTTAAAAACTATTAACGTTGTTTATAGATACTAACGTAACGTTATTTACAAACTTTTCTGTGAATGTCAGGAAGTGTTCGCC
Organism: Agriotes lineatus; assembly: GCA_940337035.1. Taxonomy (NCBI): domain Eukaryota; kingdom Metazoa; phylum Arthropoda; class Insecta; order Coleoptera; family Elateridae; genus Agriotes; species Agriotes lineatus. Next base: position 44,672 of record CALNHX010008943.1, on the reverse strand, counting down.
GGAGTAAAATATTGTAGAATAGAACTCATATTAAAACACATCAAACTAAAGTTGCGTTCGTTTCTTCTGCCGGAGATATGAGTTTCACGGTGGTTCAAATGACTACGAATCAGTTACAACAACTGCTTACCGGTGTACAAACAAAAGTTCACAAACAATTACAACAAACTCAATTAGATGTGCAACAATTACGGGCGCAATCGGCTACTCCAGAATCGACAGTAACTACATCAAAAGGAAGCTTTGAAAAATGCTTATCTAGGTTTTCGGGAAATGTAGGCGACGATGCAACTGCGTTTACAGATGCTGTAAACACATATAAAGAATGTGTGGATGTGTCCGAAGAAAACGCGTTGCGCGGGCTAACGATGCTTTTAACGAGAGAAGCTGCTACGCGGTGGCCAGGCAGAAAATCGTCGATTAAAACATGGGAAGAAGCCACTACAGCGTTAGAATATGTATGGACCGCAAAAACCAGCATATCACATATATCGGGATTTATTTACGAATGATCAAGACGATAAATCGTCCACAGATATTTTTGTCAGTCGCTCAAGAGCCACTTTTCACAACTGAAGGAAGCGCCTACTGGAAGCATTCAGCTGGACATGATGTATCGTATAGGCTACTTCACCGCAAAATACGAAAACGAGTAAAACGCGAAGTTGCGGAGACTTTTGACGATCTTCTCACTTTAGCTCGCGCTACGCACCATACAAGAAGCGGAAGCAAAAAGGGTTACGCTCACACAGGAAGCTATGCGTCAAACAAAAAATCGCCCGCGTTGTGTTTTTTGTAGAAATTTCGGACACACAGTCGAAGAATGCCAGAAGAAAATGCGAAAAGATACAAAGCAATCGGCGCTAGAGAAAACAAGTCCAAGCACATCCGCAATAAGATGTTACGGTTGCGGTGTTCCTGGAATAATTCGCTCCAATTGTACTACGTGCAACGGAGCTTTGACGTCAAAACGGGCCAAAAACCTTACAACGATGGCCCTGAATTACACAGCAGTGATGGGGACTACTACTGAAAATGGATGCACAAGGCCATTACTACCTTTAGAGCTTTTTGGACGAACAGATGTGGTGTACGCTGACTCAGGAGCCTAAGCTAGTATCGGAGGACATTGGGTGTCCTACAGACAGTGGATTACCCTATGACGGCTGAAAGGATGACACTCGCGTTTGCCGACGGAACCGCTCGAAAAGAAAATGTGCTGGTTGCCAAGGTGCCAATTTGTATTAAGGATCGTACCGTGCAAACATCCTTAAAAATGCTACCACGCCTAGAGACGAACCGCACGCTTCTAGGTATAAATTTTCTGCAAGCTGCTGACATCGCGATAAATCATGGGCAACACAGTTGGCACTTCGCAGATCAACCGGATCAGCAGTTCGAATATGCAGAAGATGAAACTTCAACCCAGAATGCGCCAACTTTCGTGCGAAAAGCTAGTGTTGCGGAGGTCGAACTTCGAAAAGATGAAGGAACGACACCAACAAGCGAGGAAAGACAGCGCTTGAATGCATTAATTCAAAGACACGAAGTAGTGTTTCGGCCAGGGGGAGACCCTACTCTTTATGCAGAGCAGTGCATTGACAGCGGTGTAGTCAACCTATAGCAATGCCCGCGTATAGCATGAATCCAGCTAAAAACGAACTCCTCAAGAAGGAACTGGATCAGATGTTGGCAGATGGTGTAATAGAGGAATGCCGCCCCGCTAATAAATGTTCTAAAGAAGAATGGAGGATTACGTGCTTGTGTGGATTTTAGGCGCCTCAACTCCATTACACAAAAGGACAGTGGCCCGATACTCCGTATGGATGAACCTCATCACGCTACGAAGCCTACACGATATACATACCACAACCCTCGATTTGCAGTCAGGATATTGGCAAGTGCGCGTAAGTGAGGAAGATAAAGACAAAACGTGTTTTGTGTGCCCGTTTGGAACATTTCGGTTTACTCGAATGCCATTCGACCTCAAACATTCGTCGATGTCATTCCAAAGACTAATGAATCGGTTTCGCCCCGGACTCGGAGATCGTACAGTAGCCACGTATATGGACGATCTTATAATAGTTTCGCGTAGTTTTAGTGAACACCTGGACCACCTTACCGCAGTGTTTGAACGTCTTCAACAATTTAAACTTCGTGTGCATCGACCGAAGTGTGTATTCGTGGCCGCGTCGGTAAAGTACTTAGGACATGTTATTTCTAGTCAACCAATCCATGTAGACAACGACAAGGTTCAAGCCATCGTCAACAAGAAACCTCCACGAACACCGAAGTAAATTCTTTCGTTTTACAAATTGTGTTCGTGGTTCGGAAAGTTTGTGCCTCACTTCTCAGGTGTTGCTCGTCTTCTGTCGAACCTAACGAAGAAGAAGTAACCATGGAAGTGGGAAAAAGAAGAACAAGAAGCCTTCGAAACTCTAAAGAGCCTGCTTACCACCGCACCAATCCTTCGTCAAGCTGATTATTCGAAACCTACACTCTGAGAACGGATGCAAGCAGTTGCGCACTTAGAGCAGTTTGACTGCAAATTAAGGGAACTAACGAGTATCCCATTGTGTATAGCAGCAGACTTCTACCTGCGAAGAAAGAGTGTTTTACAACAGAGCGATAGGCTCTTTCCGTGGTATGGGTCGTGGAAAAATGTAGGAGATACATAGAATTCTCCAAAGTAACAGTTATCACTGATCACCAGCCCCTGAGGTGGTTATTTAGTAAGAAACGCCAACAAGTCGACTAGCACGATGAGCTCTTCGCCTCAGGCGTACGATTTAAAAATCAAATACACGCCGGGAAAGGCAAATGTAGTTGCCGACACTCTATCTAGACCCCCACAGGCAGGCGCTGACGTGCAAGCAATGGGTGTCAGCATCGAAATGCCACGTACAAACGTTGGACAAGTTCGGAAAGCGCAACTTCCCGTGCGAAAGATCATCGACGCCTTTAAAATAGACGATTCTGTAAATTTTAAAAGATGGACAGATAGAGGATATCTATTATCCAACTGTGTCCTGTACAGGTACGACGCAGAAGCTCATTCAGACGAGGCTCAACAAGTCGTGTCCATGCAAGAAAGGCGCAGAATAATGTATGAATACCATGATTCTCCTACAGGAGGACATTGCGGAGCCGAGAAAACATGCCAAAAGATCGCTACCCGCTACTTCCAAGATTATGTAAAAAATTGCATAAAATGCCAGCGCTACAAAGCAGACAACATGAAGCCAGCCGGACTACTGCAAACCCCTGTTGTATCTAAGAGATTCGAAGTAATCGCCATTGATCTGTTTGAACCTCTCCCTAAATCAGCTAACGGAAATAAATGGATCTTAGTAGTGGAAGATTTTACCTCGAAATGGGTTGACTTCTTTCCATTAAAGGTTGCATCTTCCGTAGCTTGCACAAGAGTGCTACTGAATGAAGTATTTCTCAGATATGGGATTCCCAGGAAAGTAGTTAGCGACAATGGATCGAATTTGTTAGCGAAGTGATCCAACAACTGACACACGTTCTCGGAATCAGCCAAGCTCCCACACCCTTGTATCATCCTGAAAGCAATCCGGTAGAGTGGAAGAATCGGGACTTGAAGTTTCAGCTATCGACGCTAGTAGAAGCAGGCCACGACACCTGGAATGAGCACACCAGTACTGTTAGATTTGCCATGCATTCTACTGTGTGCTCCTCTACAGGGCATACTCTAGCATACCTGAATTTTACTCGCCAAATGAGACAATCGGATGATGTTCATTGGGACCTAAGATCGTTAACTGAGGCGGAAAACTTTGTCCCGGAAATAACTTAAAGCGCTTCATCACAGTTCTACAAGAAAGCCGCGAGAAGATAGACAATGAACAAGATATGCGTAAAGAAGATGCAGATGCCAAGCGCCTGAATGCTGAAACATTCCAAACATCTGAAAATGTTCTCGTGCGAGGGCATATAGCAAGAAGCGAATTACGTCTAAGGAAACCCCTAAACGAGACGACCCCCTCAGGGCCAGGTGAGGAAAGAAGTACGCCCCACGATGTATGGGATCGAAGACCTTGCAGGGAATTGCATTGGGAAGTATCATGCATCGGACTTGCGGCGTTACATCGCTTCTCCACAAGAATCCGGATCGTCAGCTATAATTCCAAAGAGGAAACGAGGTCGTCTCCGAAAGAATCCATCCTAAAAGTAAGGACCTGACGTACTACGACACGTTCACTCCGTTAGGAGGGAGAGACTGTAGCAGAATATTAGCATACCCAAATGCATAATAGCCTTCTCACCCCCTCGAACGACAAACAACCCAATTAGCAAAAAGGGCGCGAAGGTGGTTGATTTTAAGACACACACACTTGTTACCGCGGGAACCCAAAAGTGAAAGTGAAGCGTGTCCGCGTCGGTTTTGTTTTTAATTAGTTTTGTAGTTATCAAGTATTTTCGTTATTATTTTCACGTATTATATTTAAACCCTGGGTTTATTTTCATTAAATATTTAAATTAAAAGTGTTTAATGTTTATTTCGAGTCATATATGCTAAAAGAGCTTTTTATCCTGACTTCAAAAATGTGCCACATATGATTTAATAACTTTTAGAGTCTTTTTTGACTATCATCAAGACATTTTTGGATACGGACCTGTGTTCTAGAGCATTTTATACGTTGTTTCAGCCACACTTGATGTTTTTAATCCTTAATAATCAGGTATGACCTTGGGATACTAATAATTTTCAATAGTAATTAACTAATTTCTTGATTATTTCCTTACTTATAAACAATAACTAAAATTTGAAATAAAAAACATCTGATGTGGCTCATTACCTTTTCTTTAAATTAAAAAGCTGTAATAACGTATGAAATTCTCTACGACACAGGGTCGTTTCCAAAAATTTGTTGATGATGGTCAAAAGAGACTCGAATTAAACCATAATGTGTGCTACATTCCGAATTCAGAATAAAAAAGGTTTTTAAAATTAAACATAAGTAAATAAGAACGGCATTTAAAAATATGAAATTGGCAATGGTTTCTCGAATATGAAATTGAATTAAAAATTTTTAAATTGGGTTGTTAAGATTCCTGAAAAACCAAATTTGTATCTTTTACTATTAACGAGATCTCCATACTGGCCCTCCTTATCTTGGACACACTGTAGTCAAAGCAATCGACGCCTGGAGGCAACAACTTTCTAAAAACTGTAAAAAAATGTAACACTTTAGAAATGGTAACTATACCCTGTTCACCGAACAGAAATAGTAGCATATGCAACCCAAATGACATTATAAAGTTGATTGGATCAGTAGTTTAATAATAATTACTAAAGAATCGGAGGTGGCGCTCCTTATGAGACCTAATTTCAACTGACATTAAATATTTTTTTGAGGTTATGATACAAATATAAACTTCAGACAACTTAAGAAGCATGGCATTTTTGCATTTGTAATATATAGGTAATAATGAGATTTAGCAAGAGCCAGGCCACATGCCTACATATTACAAGTGCAAAAATGCCATGCATTTTAAGTTGGCTGAAGTTTCTATTTGTATCATAACCTCCAAAAATTATTTAGTGTCAGTTGAAATTAAGTCTAATTATAAGAACCGCCATCTTTCATTCTTCAATAATTATTATTATATAACACACAAACAAACAATACTAATCCAATCAACTTTGTAATATGTCATTTGGATTGCATAAGCCACTATTTCTGTTAGGTCAACGGGGTATAATCTATCCGTGAACAAATGTTTTATGTTTCATTTGCAATGCAGGATTTATCGCTCCAAGGTAAAATTTATCCCAAAAAAATTAGGAAGCTTTCCCCTAAACTTTAAATCTCAGAGCTTAGATAACTTTATTTCGAATAGCAACGCCGGAATAAGAAAGTGTCAGCTGTCATAACAGCTGCTACTGATTTTTACTGCGACATCTTATGTTATTAGCTCCCGTTTGCACTAGATTTGCCAAAAATTGTCCCATTTAATATTAAGCCTTACGATAATTCTCGAAACACATATACACAGGATGATTAAGTTCTCTGACCTTTTCCCTGATCTGACTGAGATTAAGCTCCCTCGTTCTGCTGCTTTCCACAAAACCCGTTTGCTACGGAGAAATTTTCCATAAAATGTATGCTTTTAATATGTAATTAATTATGTACAGAGGCATTTTGATCGCACGGGAACTCAGTTGATAATTCTCACATTTCTCTTTGGAATCCTTTGGCCTCCGTCTACTTACCCAAATCTTTAAGAAAATTGGTTGAAATATCTTCTCCCGTCTGCTGTGATACATCAGCGTCTAGGGATTTGTTGATTTTGTCTTTGTATGAAGTATTCTACTTTCGATCTCAAAATGTCCGGCTGCAAGTATGACCCGATTTGGTTCGTCGTATCGTTGTCTCGTAATATCTTTTACAGAGCTGCAAAGTACCATCTATGTCCGTTACTGCTTTATTGACTTCATTTTCTATAGCTCAAGTGTGAGAAACAACTGTTTTTGTTATTTTCTTCATGCTTTTGGAGAGATCTTTGGTGTTATTGTTGTCATGGTATGCCTTGCTACATCATTTTAAGATGTTCATTAATATAACTTTTGCAATACCTTTGATTATTTCTGATCAATGCATTAACCCTTAGTTGCTGTATTTGTTCTACTTATACGTATTTGTCGTCTTTCCTCTACTAGTTAAATGCAGGCTTTCACAGCCGTTGTTCGTAATAGTAGGTTCTTCCAGGTTATGCCGTGGATGTCGAGTTAAACTTGAGGTTTCGCTGCTCATGCTGTCAGCTTCTTCAGAAATTTTCTAAAAACTTCTTCCTTCCTCTACTAGTTTGAAGGTATCGTCAGTTATCCAGTATTGTCGTTTCTTAGAGTTCATTCTTTATAGTTTTTCCTTAATGGATTGTTAAATAATCTTTTTGGTGACATCCAATAGTTTTGTTGCTATTCGATCATTTGAAAACATATGGAATTTTGGATTTGCAGTTTTCTGAAATTCTGTAGTATTTTAGATTTCGAGATTTCTGCAGACTGTGTTCATCTCTAGTATTTTCAGGAAGTGAAGGAAATAAAAGATTTGTAGAATTTATACATAACAAAACGGTAATTTAGTCAATCCTGTGTAAATCTTGAAGTTAGAAGGAATATGTAATATTTGTCTTCAAGCAAAATCTTCTGAACCTCTGTTATTGATTGTGTAAAAATAAATTCTTCTATATGTGATAGTTTCCTTGCCAATTTTTCTCAACTTGTATGGCCCCCAAAATAATCATAAAGTCACTTAAAATATTTATTATTATATATAATTCAATTACAACCGCCTCCAAAACTGCAAATTTACAGATGAGAACATATCGTGGTGTGGTGGCAACAACAGCAGCAGTAAAATCAGGCTACAGATACGGGCAGCAGGAGCAAACCTGAGTACCATAAAATTAGTCAAAATAAAAATAAAACGATAAGAAAAATCTCACCAGAGATGCAAATCGGCTTAACGTATGTTCAGCTAGCACAGCTGCCCTCGATCAATGCTTGTAATCGAAAAAGACCACGTACTATCCACGTACCTCGTATCTAAGGTCGAGCGCTTTTCAGAAAAAACAAATTCTTGCACGCTCCGTAGGTGAGGTACACGCGAAAAATACAATTAGAGATGTGGATTGCATCGAGGAGCGAAATACAAAAGTAACGCATAAATGGGGCGTTACATGCTGTTGTTAAATACTTAAGGTTTTTCTGGCTCTGAACTGCAAAAATAGTTACATTATAACGTTATCTTGCTTCATAGGATAGCTTTATCAACTTATTAGCGACAAGCATGTTTTTACATTTTTCAAAAGATATGAGAGACATCTGTAAAAATATAAACCTTGCGTGTAGGATCACAAAGATGAGAAATGCTGTGAGTAACTTTATCTACAACTGCTTGGATAACAACTTATTACGTCACTCATTTGACACTATTTCCATTGTGTAATGAAGTTCATTACCTAACTGAAATAGTAACAAATGAATGACGTAATGACTAAAATGTTTTTGAAAATGACAGATCTTACATTTTTCTTAATGCCCTTTTCTCAGTTATGGGCAGTTGTAGATACAATTTTGTACAATGCATGTGTGATAATGCGTGATACTTGTGTACTTACGTAACTCGTGCTACGCACTCGTTTGTAACTTACACACACGTATACTAATAATACTCTTATCCCACTGTATAGTAAATAGCTATTAGAATATCGCGTAAATACAATACTCCGCGTTTTCCATGGCACTCATATCAGAACAAATGCTCAGCAATTTTATTCTTTTCAGTTTTCAGTTTTTATAACAATTTGAACCAAAATGTCATTCGACACCTCACCACTTACAGAAGTATCGGTAAAATAGTATGTTACAAGTTATTTCCTGAGCAATATCATTCTACTTAACATAATGTTTACCCTTGTCTAGGCTTGTACTGTAATATGCTGTAATATGTTTAGTTACTGCACGGAGATATGTATATCTTGGAGTAAAAAACACAATCTTTTAAATGATCGATTTGCAAAATACGTAACCTAAGTCTTTAAAAACTCAAAAATTGTAAGAAAAATATCTCTGTCAAACGTTTCAAACAATTCTCTATATCTAGCAACAACACCTAAGAATTTTAGTTTTAATGCTTGATTGAAAACCTTCAGTAGCGTATTATTCGATTGATGACTGCTGCTTTGTTTTTGACAACCTCTTTGCCACATTTTCTTTTTAGCACTTTCGTTTACTTTTTTTAATGATAATTTCTTATAAGCTTACTCTCTAAATTAATTTATCTACGACAGTGTGTAAAATTGTCTTTTAGTTGGCAGTTTTAAGTTTGTAAAACGACTGTTTAATAACACGTTTTCATTAGTTTACGTCGTTAATAGCAACGTGCTTAAAAAATTTCATTAGGCACGTAGTTACTAGCAACGTGTTTTAAAATTTTTAAAACACTCAAAATTAGGACCGGTTGCTAGTAAATCTAATTTACATGTAAAATATTTTTTATATTTATTATATTTTTTAGATTCTATCGTAGATAAAATATTGTACGATACACATGAGTAAAGCATCTTTAGTCACTCGTGGGGCTTAAAACGCTCGCTCACTCGCGTTTTAACTCTGCCCCACTCGTGACTAAAGAGTAGCTTTACACACTTGTATCGTAAATTACTATTATACATCTCCTGTCTATGTGATGTAGTCTCCACTAATGAACTACTTTCAAACCCTGTCATATTTTACTGGATTTCTAATATTTCTAGCATTACTATTTTCTTGTATGAATCTGCTTGTGTAGTGTTCAATGTTGTAGTTAATTCCGATTCAGCAGTGCTCGACGGTGCAGTTATTACATGTTGAAACATTCTTTCAGTTAGTGATTTATCATGTAAAGTTTTGGTCGTCAAAATGAAAATATTGTTGGAACAGCATTTTACATTAATCTTCGGGAACAATCTCGGGTTTTTATTCTACACATTTTTCACAATTGGTAAGTTGCAAGAGTACTAATTTGACGCAAATTCTGTAATAATAGATACACACCCCTACTTACTAATTTCAAGCCCCCAGAATTATTATAATAATAATAAATTAATACATGACCAAATCTCAGGTGCTATTAAACATCTGGCCAATTAAAGATTACTTGATTTAAATATTTTTATACCAGGTATGTTGCCCTCCATATAATTTATCTATCGTAATAACTTTAACCTCAAGACTAGCTCATATCTTAATCTGCAGGGTTGGGTCTCTACACTGTTGAACTAATTACTTTGTATGTCAAATGTACTTATATGGCCAAAAACCAAATCTACATAATAAACAATAACCTACAAATAAACTCGGTCGAAGCTCCATTACAATTAAATAAAACAGTGCTCATTTTTTATTTACGTAACCTAAGCGATACCTGTTATTCGTCTCCAGAGCAACATCGACGCTCTGTCTTCGGCCAACTTGATCCAAATTTTAAGCCGGGCTTCTCCTCTTAATTCTGTTAGGACCCCCTTTTATAGATGTCTCAGGATACCTCTGCCGCTGCTCTGCCTGCTTACTGCTACTGCCGTCTTCCAAATCTCTGCCTCAGCTGCCACTCCAAAATGCAAATTTTCTCTTCCTGATGTACTGGCTTCGCTGAAGCAACACGCCTCCGTAGCTTCATTATTACTAGTTGACAATACATACTTGAACACAAACTTCATTGCACATTATTTTTGTGGAACCTCGTACCCAATTTGCACTAATACAACCTCATTAGCATGTTTTATCTTACCTACTCAAATATATATTCAGTCATTTATCAAACATCATAGCTGCATCTTTCATAAATAATGTAAAGTGAATCTATGTACTTGTAACCCTAGCCGATATTCTTTCAGAACACAATTGCTAACCTTGGTTTAATTAATTATTGTCATTCATCAATCATTGTTTTTTCGACGACCGACATCGAAAGTCGATTTTTCATTTGTCAGTTGACAACAAAAAGTTGACATTCGCCGCTGAGCGAGCGTTTTCATCACTTTGCAGCTCGCCGAGCGACTACACGAGTAATTTTAAATTGATATCAATTATTTTTTTAAAATAAAATGAAATAATATGATTCATGCGCAAGCGGCAAGAATGCACTTTCAGCTCTTATAACATACAATATACTGTATTGATCTACCAATGGTTAATTCTGACTATTGCTGTACTGTAGCGATTAATAAATTACCAACTCTGTTCATATTTGATTTTTAATTAACATTTATTTAATAATTAATGAACCTAGAATCGCTGTAGGTATCATACCATCTCAAATCGACCAAACAAAATCAAGAATATTATGGAAATGTCTAAAAAAGTGCTAAAAACTTATGAATACAAACAAAAATTGTAATGTAAACAATTCTGGACTTACTGCAAATGTTTATGTGATTTAAATTAAATGAACCAGTTTCTCTATGTGCAAATCTCAGAGCTCTAGGTCAAATAGTTTTCTTTTAATGTGTAGGAGTATCTGAAGATAGCAAAATTTAACATTGTCCGCAGAAGAAAATGCCTTGCCTACAACTGTCTCAATGTTAAATTTAACTTCTAGTACTCATGATTACGTTAAATAGATATGAGCAATCTGTTAGTGTCCATCCCTCTCTTCAGCAACCCACTCGTTTCTTCTTCTAGAATCATTTGGAAACACTTTTTTATCGGGTATCTTTTCTCTGAACGATTGGGGCAACCAATGGTCCTACCATTGTAGGTGGTTTTAGGGAGCTGTCATACGCTGAAAATAATACAAAAATTAGATTATGTTTACTGTGACGATTCTCTTGTTAATTTTATTCTCCAGCTGCCCTTTAGAATTGCTTAATTGGCGTCTGGTCCAGCGCAATCCTTCGAACTATATCCTCTCTTCCCAATCCCATAACTTTTGTTTTTTCACTATTAACACTCATGCCAAATTCAGCCAAGGTCTCCTTCCAAATCGCCAAGCTTTCTTGCAGATGTACCGCGTTACCTGTTATCAAAACCAAATCATCGGCATACATAAACTCGCTCAACATTACCGGTTCCAAATTTCTGACTCCAACTGTAACTTTTTTTTGTTTTTCTTGATTTATCGTGGCTATTTCATCCATCAGTATCACAAAAAGCAATGGACGTATAAGCCGTTCACGATCTTTTTGGGTCAGGTGAGGCTATGACCATCTAGTAATTTTGTTGGCAAAACCTCTGTTGCAACTAAATTCCCTCATGGAAATTGACACTTTTTGTGTTAGGTTAGGTTGTTTTCAGTTAAAGGTTATATTTTCTGAATAGGTACATTGTTGCCGGATATTCTCTAGTCTCCACATCGACTCGCGTTCTTTTAAAATGGTCTGTCCTTTTTAAATTGGAAGTAGCATCGTTTAATCGACATTTTTTGTTGTTACAAAATTATTTTGGGCATTTTGACTTTTCCTTTGACGGAAATTAAAATTATTTTTACACATTTGATATATTATTTATTTTCTTAATAATATTAAAATAATAAATCTGGCAATGTGGTGGAAAGAAAATATCGAACAGACACTGACAGAAAAAAAAGTTGCATCCGCTACATCATCGAATCAGTTAGTCCAACATGAAAAGAAAAAATCATAGCCAACTCTGTCCCAAAAAGGTCGTGAACGGCTTATAGTTTACTTCCTTGTCGGACCCCTTTGTCTGAAATTCTGTTGAGCAGATGCTGTCGTATCTTTTACTTTTACTTTTAATCACCTCTATCATATGTCCTTCAATGTTCATCTATTCCATAATTTTCCAGATGTTTTCTCTCGGGACACTGTCAAAAGCTTTTTGTAAGTCTATTAAGGCCAAGCAATGTTGCCCTCGGTGTTGCATCAATTTCTCTGTAAGGCTAAATATTAGGTTCTGCGTCTCTCTTCCGGGCCTAAAACCGCTCTGCGAATTCGCCATCGTATGCTCCAAAACTTTTCGTAGTCTCTTTTCTAATATTGATTCGTAAATTTTCAACGGTACACTCAATAATGAAATTTCTCTATAATTACTACAGTTTCTACTATCGCCATTCTTAAAAAGTGGGGCTATTACTGCCACCTGCCAGTTTTTGGGTACTTTTTGCTCTTCCCACGCTGACTCAAATAAACTATACCTATCTCTCCCATACGTTTTAGATATTCAGGTTTTATTCCATCGAGTCCAGCTGCTTTGCCTGCCTTTAATGTTTTAAGTGCCTCCCTTGTTTCTTCTATCCCTAGTTTAAACTGCTTTCCTGCTAACTCCGCTTTATCACGATCCTTCACCTCACTTGCCTGGTTGTTAATACTTAATACCCCCAAAACCTGTTTAAAATGCTCTACCACCCATCTCTCCAATGCTTTGTCCTCTGTGATTAACACCTTCCCCTTCTTGTCAAGTACCTGTTTAAATGGCATCTTCTTACTTCGCTACAAGTTTTTTAACGTTGTGTATAATAACTTCGCATTTCCTTTACTGTCTTCTTCCATTTTCTTCCAAAAGCTTCCCAGGACTATTGTTTCCCTCACTAAATCCTTTACTAAGTGTCTTTGTGTTTGATATTGTTGATAACTATACTGCGATTTACTCTGTAGGTAGTTCTCTGAATGTCATTTTTTGCCAGTGGTCTATTATGATATGTTTTTCAGACTTTTTTCACTGTGGAAAAAGTCCGAAAAACATATCACTCTGTAGGTACTTCTTCCACAATACTTTTTCCCTCTTAACCTCTCTTTTTGTCTCTCCATTCCACCATGCTGTTTGTTTCCTCTTCCTGACTGTTACAGTTACGCCATAGGCTTCCTCGGCTGCTTTTAACACGACTTCTTTAAATTTTGCCCACCTCAGTTAGAGATCGTAATAACTTTCGCCACCATTACTATTCCCAAGGTACTCCTCTACCTTTTCGCAATACACTTTCTGTACCTTTGGATCCCGTAATCTGTTGCTTCTAATGCTACAGAAACGCATTATCTCCCTTTTTCTCTCAGCTCCCGTTTCCCCCTCGAAAGTATGAGTAGAAGTGGAGGCACCACTAATTGGATTATGTCAAAGGTCAACGCGAATTAAGTTGATTGACCTAATTAAATCCGCGAATTAAATCCGCGGTTTGACCCAATTAATTCCGCGTTTTGATCTAATTAATTACATATGAAGTTTGATATGTAATTTACATATGTGCTACTGATTAAATTATGCGGCGGCCATTTTTAATTTACTTCCGGAATTACGCGGCGGTGCGCATGAATGGATTAACGCGATTTCCATTGCCCCCTACCTACTATAGGAACATTTTTCAGATTTTTTTCTAAGTTCAATTTTTGAATTTTAAATTTCCCGGGTGTCGGCCATCTTGGTTTTCTCGCATTTATTTTAATTTAAAAAAAGCTATTTGCGTCGGGCCCCCAGTGGGATTCGAACCCTCTACGTTTGCATACACATTGGGCTCACATCGATCGATGCCGCTAGACCACGGAGCGCTACGGGATTTAAAGGGTTTGAACGAAACGCCATTTCGCAGCTCTGCAGTCACGCCGCTCGAATTTTAAACAACTTATTTTTTCGAAAATTTAAATTTTAAGAACTGAAATGTGCAGCTTGATGTGATTAAAGGTAGATGCAATTTTTTAAAAATTGATTTCGCGCGTGATTTCGTCATAATTAAATTATTTTTATCGTTAGGCCCGGTATTACAAAACAGCCAGTGAAAGTTTGCACTTCGGATTCTGCGAATATAGTTCTGAAATAGTTTAAAAATAAAAAATTAATTGGACGTAGTTGATGTTATACTAATAAAAGAAAATGTATTTAACCAATCAGTCACAGGCCGCTTGTTTATTTTGAGCGAGACATGGTCCAAACAAAGAAGCAAGTTGTAGGAATACACTGACTGTTTATGGTCTTAGGGCTTTTAACCGTTGCATAGAATTGGAAAGTTTTATTTAACGTGCCTAAACAGGATTGTTTAGAAGACTGTAATTATAATTAGCATCGTAATGGAATGCACCAAGATTTAAATCAGCATGCATTGTTCGTCTGGATCGAGCAGTACGTACTCCAACGGTTTCTAGTCTTGCTTGGTTGACAGACGACAGAATGCACGGTTACCGGTCAGCGCAGCCAACGGCTTGGCGCTAAAATCCCTGTGACACAAAATCTAGTGGGATAAGCTTGCCTGGTTAATAAAGCACTCTAGTTCGTATGATTTTTGTCGCTTTTAAAAATAAATAGACATTATTTTTTTCGTGCTTGAGTTTTATAATTACGCTGAGCCCTTTGTGGCTTGATTACGTCATGCCGAAGTCTGCTAGTTTAAAAATTAAATGGGGGATAAGAGGTAAAGCCAGATCGTAAATATAAAAACGAGTTACAAATTTGATTTTAATATATTCCTGAAATACTAAGTATGAAAAAGTCTCATATAGGTAAAAAAGCCGGGTTGTGTTGCTCTCAGCTACAGTGTTTCGGCTACTTTTCAAGTCGTAAATATAAAAACGAGCTACAAATTTGATTTTAATATAGTCCTGAAATACTAAGTATGAAAAGATCTCATATAATATTATTAAATTATTTATAAAACCACGGCTATTATCCATTTTTCATATTTGAAATGCTAGAATATGTTTAATTTTACGGTTCTATGTGTAATTACAAAAGACATTATAGCACCGATGCGAACTTTCTATTTTGTCATCCTCAAAGGGCCTAACCGGTCGTTGCCTGTCGGTCACAATTATATATATATCAGCAATAACATGAACAAGAAGATATACGTATTGCTTGAGTAAGAAAGAGATAAACATATAATCCGTTCACGACCTTTTTGGGACAGAGTTGGCTATTATTTTTTCTTTTCATGTTGGACTAACTGATTCGGTGATGTAGCGGATGCAACTTTTTTTCTGTCAGTGTCTGTTCGACATTTTCTTGCCACCACATTGCCAAACTTATTATTTTAATATTCGTAAGAAAATAAATGCTTTATCAAGTGTGTAAAAGTAATTTTAATTTCCGTCAAAGAAAAAATCAAAATGCCCAATATAATTTTGCTACAACAAAAAATTTTCATTAAACGATGCTAGTTGCAGTTTAAAAAGGACAGACCAGATCTAAAAGAACACGAGTTGATGTCGAGACTAGAGAGAGATCCGGCAACAATGTACCTATTCAGAAAATATAACTGTTTGATTCACACAGATGCGTGCATCAAAACCTTCTTGATTATAATTAATCATGTAATTCAAGTCATAACTGTTTTATCTCATTCAAAGGTCGTGGTAAAGTCAAATTTGCATCTTGCCGTATTTGTTTGCCTCTGTTAATGTTGGAAAGGAATTTGTAAGCTTCCCTTAATGGCTTTTAAGCGGATGGATACATTTTCTAATAGAACTTAAGCCGACTTAGCATATTTGGGAATCATGGGTTTATGGATTTCGTTCAATTGCCTCATTGAGACAGCTTAGCATTAAGGTTTCTTAGAATAAGCATTTTTCCTAAATAACGTGCGACGCTCCGATTGGCTACGCAGGATCGCCTCAGCCAATAGTGTTTGAGCTTGCCCCTCCTTGATGATTTGGCGAGTTCGGCTCGCTGTAAATTCAAAGTCAGTTAGATTCAGAGCCTCGAGGAAGCAAGTTCAGCTATGCTTTGTGCTAGTTTGCGTTTCGGTCTAACTCCCTGGTAAAGTCGTTTCCAGGTTGTTTTGTGTTACGGTTACGCGCAATTCGCTATTTTCGCGTGGCCAATCCAAGCGTGTCACAACAGTTGAAGCTTTTGTAAAAAACCATCGGTCCATCAGTGACGTTTGTAATCGTTGTTACTCAATATACTCGTGTTTGTTAAGTCTTGTTTCACTCCAACAACTAACTGAACCCAAGTTAGGGTTATTAAGTGGCAGTTCCCGGCAATCCCATTGAACCGGAACTCGCAGTGGATTAATTGGGGGCCCCATTCGTGGAAGCCTCTTATCAAGTTAATCGTACAAAAAACATTGGTCCTTCGAGCCGGATTTGGAAGAAGCTAAAAAACGCGAGTGTACAAGTTTCCAGTAGCTGGTGGATGCAATCGCTCCAACATCATTTCGTCGGAGAGCGTCAAGAAGCTTCGCCAACACCAGGAAATTCAACCATCGAGAGCCTACACCGAGTCCAGTTCCCACGTCAAGCGGCAGCGATCGGCGGCGGGTTGGTTTTCTGTTCGTCAAGAAGTTACTACGTTCTCAAATCAAAAGTAAGTCCTTTTCCATTACACCTTCGTTTAGTGTTGTTTTTTGCTTGTGTCAGTCATGGTGGAAACTCGTTCGACATCAGCGGTCATGTCGGAAACTCGTGCTTTAACCACTCGTTGCAAATTCATAAAAGCCAAAGTAGATCGTTTCAAAACTCTATTTCATAGAATTTCTTCGTCCAGCCCCGTGAAGGCTCACGAGGTCGGCAACTTGTCAGAAGAGTTTAGTTGTTTCCAAAATTTGTTGGA
Organism: Agriotes lineatus; assembly: GCA_940337035.1. Taxonomy (NCBI): domain Eukaryota; kingdom Metazoa; phylum Arthropoda; class Insecta; order Coleoptera; family Elateridae; genus Agriotes; species Agriotes lineatus. The sequence goes on along the minus strand of CALNHX010008943.1, from coordinate 27,667 downwards.
TGAGTATGAGAAGTCAATGGAGGGCCTAATGGAGGCCGACGCTGAACACTTTGATGAACTTTTCAATGAATTCGACTCTTTTATGACTCATTTTAGCGAGATTAGTAGCGCAGTAAAGGAATTCTTATCAAAAAATAAGATCAGTCCGGGTATAAAACCTAATCTAGGTCAAAATTCTTTGCAAAGTGGCCCTTCAGGAGAGCTCGCTGGATTAAGATTACCACCCTTAGATTTGCCTTCATTTTCGGGGAAATTCGAGAATTGGGTTCAATTTCATGACTCCTTTACGTCGCTTATTCATAACAACGCTAATTTGACCAACGTTCAGAAATTTTACTATTTGATTTCTTCCCTTAAGGGAGAAGCTGCTAGTTCAATCTCGTCGTTAAAAGTTACCAACGATAACTATACCATTGCTTGGGACATTCTAGTCAAGCGATTTGAAAATAAGAAACTGATCGTAAAATCAAACATAAATGCGTTATTCAGTTTAGAGAGCGTAAAAAAGGATTCACATTCGTCTGTTCAAAGGCTGCTCGATAGTGTAGTTAGAATTTTGGAAATTTTAAAGGCGTACGGGGAACCCACAGTCGACACCATACTAATACACATCATAGTTTCGAAGCTCAGCTCAGCAATGCAGACTGACTGGGAATTATACAAACATGCCGGACAATTTCCTACTTTGCGAGAGTTGTTAGATTTTTTAGAGAGCAAAAGTCACTTATTAGGTTCGCTGGAAGCTGCGAAAATAGGTTCGAGTTTGGGAAATCAGGGATCCGAGCAAAAAAGTCATGCACGCGCTCATGTAGCCAGAGAGCAAGGTAATCACTCTTGTGATTTTTGCAAAAATAGTAATCATTCGATTAGCGCTTGCGAATCTTTTTCAAAATTGTCGGTAAACGCTCGTATCGAAGAGGCGCGTCGTTTGAAATTATGCAACAATTGTCTCAAGCCCGGACATTTCGTGGTAAAATGCACATCGTCGAGATGCCGCGTATGCAGAAAAAAGCACCATGCTTTACTGTGTTTGCGTCCAAAGCGTGACGCGCACGAAAATATTCCGTCGCCGCGTCCTGGACCGCCAGAAGCCAGCAGCGGCACAAGGGAGGTCGGGGCCGTCGCCCCGAGCGAGGCACCCGTCGCATCCGTTTCAGCAGCCTGTAGCCGTCCTGCAATCGCGGCGCCAGCGCAAGTTTTATTGTCCACGGTTAGCGTATTCGTAGAAGGATCCTCCGGGTCATTTTCCCGGGCAAAAGCTCTTTTGGACCCCGGATCCCAACTTAACTTAGTTAGCGCCGACTTGTGTCAAAATTTGAAAATTGAGAAACGAGGTAATGTCACCTCACTGTCGGGTGTTGGTGCCAGGGCTCTGAACGCTGAATTCAGGGCAAACGTTCGAATCCGCTCCCGCAACGGGAAGTACGAGGACATTTTGAGCTGTGTTGTGTTAGACAAAATTACGGACCCTCTGCCGGCCCTTTCTTTCTCGTTGAGGGATTTGAAGATCCCACCAAACATTGTGCTAGCCGATTCAGATTGTAATACACCGGGAAAGATTGATCTTTTATTAGGCGCGAATGTCTTTTGGCAAGTGCTCTGTCAGGGACAGGTGAAATTGGGCCCAGAGAAGCCATTCTTAACAAAAACTCTTTTTGGTTGGGTTTTAGGCGGAAACATGAACATCGAAAATCGAGCGCTCATGCTTTCAAATAGAGTTCATTTAAGTGTAGCCGGCATCGAGCACGGCATTCAGAGATTTTGGGAAATCGAGGGGGCTTACGGTTCATCAGGCCGACTCTCTGCTGATGACAAATTTTGCGAAGACCATTTTCAATCGACTACGAAACGGGCGTCGTCGGAGCCGCGTAGGCTCATCGTGAGCATACCTTTCAGGAAAGATGCTCCATCGCTGGGAGACTCGCGCGGTATAGCGTTAAAGCGTTTCTACTCATTAGAAAACAAATTGTCAAAAAATCCCGAGTTGAAAACCGCGTATTCCGCATTTCTCAAAGAATACGAGTCGCTTGGTCACTTGAGCAAGGTGGACGACGAAGCGAGCCTTCCTCATCCTAGGTTTTATTTACCACATTTGCCAGTCATAAAGGAGGACAGTTCAACGACCAAACATCGCGTTGTTTTTGACGGCAGTTGTGCGTCCTCCTCCGGAGTATCGCTTAACGACCTTCAACATAAGGGCCCAGTGGTCCAGCAGTCGTTGTTTGCAATTCTTTGTCGCTTTAGGCAATTCAAGTACGTGCTGAAAGCAGATTGCGCCAAAATGTATAGGCAAATTCTCGTGGACCCCTCGCAGACGCAATACCAATTAATTTTATGGCGTGACGACAAAACCTCAGCGGTAAAATGCTTCAAATTATTAACGGTCACCTACGGTACTAAATCAGCCTCGTACCTAGCAACTAGGTGCTTGATACAAATCGCCCAGGAAATCGAAGCATCGCTTCCAGAGGCCTCATTAATAATTAGCCGGGATTTTTATGTAGATGACCTACTGACTGGTTTTGAAAATAGGGCGGATGCCATAAAAACGCAATTCGAAATTAGTAGCGCTTTGTCGGGGTACGGGTTTGAATTGCGAAAGTGGGCATCCAACGACAGTGAAGTAGCTAGCGCCATTGGTGTAGATCGCGGCAGCATGGAGCCCATTTCTTTGACGGAAGACGCCACGGAGAAAACTCTCGGCATTTTTTGGGATACTCGGCGGGACGTGCTAAGTTACAGAGTAAACCCTAGCTGTTGCAAATCAGTTACCAAGCGGGCTATACTCTCTAGTATGGCTCAAATATTCGATCCCTTGGGACTACTTGGTCCAAGCGTTCTAACTTTGAAACTTCTCGTGCAACGGCTTTGGCAGTTGAAGTTGTCATGGGACGAAACGGTGCCCATGGAGATGCGCTCCAGATACGACGAACTCCATTCTTCATTACGCTCTTTGGGCTCGTTGGCAATTCCGAGACGGGTAATTTGCGATGACATAAATTCGATAGATCTCCACGGATTTGCGGACGCGAGTTCTGTAGCCTACGGGTGCGCCGTGTATATACGTTGCGTTGACGCGCGCGGTAATGTCACCACCAATTTGCTTTGTGCTAAGTCAAGGGTCGCTCCATTAAAAACAATATCCTTGCCTCGTTTGGAGCTTTGCGCAGCCTTACTGTTGGCTCGTTTGATTAAAACTATACTCGATTCCTCCGCATTTAAATTTGACCGCGTGTACTATTGGTCGGACTCCACCATAACTCTGCACTGGATAAATAAGGATGCGAGTAATTGGAAGACGTTCGTCGCGAACCGGGTGTCCGAGATTCACGAACTAAGCAATAGGGAAGAATGGTTTCACGTGCGTACAAATTGCAACCCGTCCGATATAATTAGCAGGGGAATGTTACCCCAGGAGTTACTCAACTCGCGCTTGTGGTGGCACGGGCCAGAGTTTTTGTCACAGGCGGACTTAAAACCCCAGCCCGTTAAAATTGATTCGGGTGAGCTAGCAGCCCAAGAGTCGCGCCCAGTAGTGGCCACTCTTCACCATCGCGTCCCAGAATTTGAACTTTTCAGGCGCTATTCCAGTTTTACAAAATTACAGCGCGTAGTCGCGTACTGCCTGCGTCTCGCGAGAAACAGAAACACCGAAACGCGCTGGTCGGGACCTCCAGTCATTGACGAATTGGAGGACGCTACTCGCCGCCTGATCAAAATTGCACAGGCGGAAGTCTTTTCCGGAGAAATAGCAGTTTTGTCTAAAAAAGCGCCATTGCCGAAAAATAGTGCGCTGCTTTCTCTAAACCCATTTCTGGACGATCAGGGCCTACTGCGCGTGGGCGGCCGTCTAGAAAACTCCAATCTAAGCTTTGATCAAAAACATCCCCTTTTGTTACCAGCTAGTCACCCTTTGTCGTTGCTAATCGTGAAGCAAGAGCATTTGCGGCTCTTGCATTGTGGACACTCGGTGTTACTGGCCCCATTGCGGGATAAGTTTTGGATCGTGAGAGCCAAAGACCTAATACGTAAAGTAATACACAATTGCGTGATATGCTTCCGGGCCAAGCCTAAGATGAATGAACACTTGATGGGATCACTACCCGAAGCTCGCGTCATACCCTCTCCCCCTTTCAGTAATTGCGGGATAGATTACGCGGGTCCCGTGTTTATAAAAAACAAATCCGGGCGAGGCGCGAAAGAAGTAAAGGCTTACGTAGCCCTATTTGTGTGTTTAGCCACGAAGGCTATTCATCTTGAACTCGTGGAAGACCTCACGACGGAGGCTTTCATCGCATCGTTGAGGAGATTCATCTCCAGACGCGGTTTACCCTCCAACATATTTTCTGACAATGCTACCTGTTTCACCGGTGCCAGAAATCAGTTATCGGAATTAAAAAATATCCTGTCAGGCTCTAGTGAGCAATGCATAAGGGAAGAATTGTCGAAACATAACATTAAGTGGAATTTTATTCCGGCACGCTCTCCGCACTTTGGCGGCATTTGGGAAGCGGGGGTAAAGTCATTGAAATATTATTTAAGGCGAATATCTTGCAATGCAAAGTTAACTTTCGTTGAGTATTACACCATGCTGACTCAAGTGGAGGCGATACTAAATTCCCGTCCACTCTGTGTTCTCCCTACCGACGCCTCATTCCCCGAAGTCCTTACTCCTGCCCACTTCTTGATCGGTCGGAAGCTGACTTCATTTCCGGAAGCCCAACTCCAGGGCATACCGGAAAATCGTCTCAGCCGCTATGGGCTGGTCCAGCGGCTGTCCCAGCAGTTTTGGGATCGTTGGTCCCGGGACTACCTCCACCTCCTGCAGCGCCGGCCTAAGTGGAAGTCCTCCAGCACGTCTCTAGCCCCCCAGGTGGGCGACGTGGTACTCGTCCACGACGAGGCATCTCCAAGCTACCGTTGGCCCCTGGCAATCATCTCGGCCACATATCCAGGAGCGGATGGTGTTGTGCGTGTGGTGCAGGTGCGCGATTCCCGAGGGAATCTCCTGAAACGCTCGGTGCGTAAAGTGTACATCCTACCCAAAGACGATCATTGCTATCAAGGGCAATAAACATTGACTTTGCTCTTAGTTGGTAGTTTTCGCTTATTGAACATTTTGCTAGGTTTAGTTGTTTCTTTGCTTGTATTCATGCTAGTTGTAGGTTATCTGTAAGACTCTTGGATTATCATCTGTCATTAGTTCTTGTTATGCATTTGATTATTTTGTAGTGTTAGATTTCAGTTTAATTTTGGGATTTAATCACGTCGTGCCATAGTCGGCACTTAGGGGCGGCATGTTTGATTCACACAGATGCGTGCATCAAAACCTTCTTGATTATAATTAATCATGTAATTCAAGTCATAACTGTTTTATCTCATTCAAAGGTCGTGGTAAAGTCAAATTTGCATCTTGCCGTATTTGTTTGCCTCTGTTAATGTTGGAAAGGAATTTGTAAGCTTCCCTTAATGGCTTTTAAGCGGATGGATACATTTTCTAATAGAACTTAAGCCGACTTAGCATATTTGGGAATCATGGGTTTATGGATTTCGTTCAATTGCCTCATTGAGACAGCTTAGCATTAAGGTTTCTTAGAATAAGCATTTTTCCTAAATAACGTGCGACGCTCCGATTGGCTACGCAGGATCGCCTCAGCCAATAGTGTTTGAGCTTGCCCCTCCTTGATGATTTGGCGAGTTCGGCTCGCTGTAAATTCAAAGTCAGTTAGATTCAGAGCCTCGAGGAAGCAAGTTCAGCTATGCTTTGTGCTAGTTTGCGTTTCGGTCTAACTCCCTGGTAAAGTCGTTTCCAGGTTGTTTTGTGTTACGGTTACGCGCAATTCGCTATTTTCGCGTGGCCAATCCAAGCGTGTCACAACAGTTGAAGCTTTTGTAAAAAACCATCGGTCCATCAGTGACGTTTGTAATCGTTGTTACTCAATATACTCGTGTTTGTTAAGTCTTGTTTCACTCCAACAACTAACTGAACCCAAGTTAGGGTTATTAAGTGGCAGTTCCCGGCAATCCCATTGAACCGGAACTCGCAGTGGATTAATTGGGGGCCCCATTCGTGGAAGCCTCTTATCAAGTTAATCGTACAAAAAACAATAACCTTAAACTGAAAACAACCTAACCTAACAGAAAAAGTGTCAGTTTGCATTAGGGAGTTTAGTTGTCGCAGAGGTACTGCCAACAAAATTACTAGATTACGAAAATACGTCTGTGTTGACGACCAATGAAAATAAATTTGAATAAAAATACGCAAAAATTACGAAAAGACGTATGTGTTGATCCCCAAAGTAACAAAAATTTGAATAAAAACGCACAATTTCGTTGAAAATCTTTACAAAGCGACTTTATAGTACCGAAAAATTGATGTAAAAAAGTTTTAAGAGTTATTTCTAAGCATAATTTTGCAAACGTTTAACAAATAAACCGTAATTTTTTAAAGTACATCACACAATTATGAAATCGTAGTTCAATTTATATGAATTTCGATACTTTGTATGTGAAAAATAGCTTCAATTACTAATATTTGAATAAAAACATGCAATTTCCAAAGCATTTCGTTTAAAATTTTAGAAAATCGACAGCATCTCGCATGAAAATTTATAAAAATCGGCATCTTGTCACATTAAATTCTGCAAAAACGACAAAAAACAATATTTTTATACAACTTTCATTGAAAAATAGTAAAATTTTACGAAAATACGTTTGTGTTGACGACAAATGAAAATAAATTTGAATAGAAAATAAATGCTTTATCAAGTGTGTAAAAGTAATTTTAATTTCCGTCAAAGGAAAAATCAAAATGCCCAATATAATTTTGCTACAACAAAAAATTTCCATTAAACGATGCTAGTTGCAGTTTAAAAAGGACAGACCAGATCTAAAAGAACACGAGTTGATGTCGAGACTAGAGAGAGATCCGGCAACAATGTACCTATTCAGAAAATATAACCTTAAACTGAAAACAACCTAACCTAACAGAAAAAGTGTCAGTTTGCATTAGGGAGTTTAGTTGCCGCAGAGGTACTGCCAACAAAATTACTAGATTACGAAAATACGTCTGTGTTGACGACCAATGAAAATAAATTTGAATAAAAATACGCAAAAATTACGAAAAGACGTATATGTTGACCCCCAAAGTAACAAAAATTTGAATAAAATCACGCAATCATACAGCATCTCACATACATTTTCGCAAATATCGACATCATGTCACATAAATTATACAAAAACTGTCATCACGTCACTTGAAATTATACAAAAAACGATATTTTATTCAACACACGATGAAAATTGAACAAAAATCACGCAATTACAAGCCATCTCACATAAATTTTCACAAAAATCGACATCATGTTACATAAACTATGCATAATTTTGCAAATGTTTTACACTTTTTATAAAATGCATCGCTCAAAATTAAAAGAAATAGCAATTTCGTTGAAAAAATCTACTACCACAATCATTTCGATAAACAAAATTCAAAAAATCTTATACTTTTGACGGAAATATATGTATGTTGACCACAAATTAACATAATTTTTAAATAAAAACGCGCAATTCGTTGAAAAAAATATTCTGACACCACCAAAACACGCAATTTCATTGAAAAATATATATATGTTGTCCACAAATTAACATAAATTTGAATAAAAACACGTAATTTTGTTGAAAAAATGTTCTGGCCCCGTCATTTCACTTAAAATTTTACAAAACCGCATCATAACACTTGAAATTATACAAAATATATGTATGTTGATCACAAATTAACATAAACCTGAATAAAACACACAATTTAGTTGAAAAATTTGCAAATGTTTTACACTTTTTTATAAAATGTATCGCACAAAATTAAAAGAAATCACAATTTTCTAAATTATATCACGCTATTATGAAATCGTAGATTGATTTTTTGAAAATTTACACTTTGTAACTGTAAAATAACTGCAAATACTAATATTTTAGCTTTAGACTTTGTAATTATTGCAGATTCGAGAAAAAAAAACAAAGCAGAGTAGAAATAAAAAACACAAACACTTTGTAATAAACAAATATATTGTTCTTATTTCGTATAATACTTAATAATATAAATATAAATGTACAGCAGAATGTCTTATTTCTAAAAAATTTGCTAGCAATTTACAAAACTGTAGTTTGAGGTGCACGACATTTCAAATTAAAAAGACTGCAAGTAATAAAATCAGAATTTCATTGTGTAATTTTAAAGTTTAAGATGCACCCAATCTAGAATTCCCTTCGTTTTTGGTGTTGATGACATCTGCCTTAGAGGCGTTTTTCTAACGGCCCTTTTTTGGAGGCGTTTCCTTATCGGCGTTCTTCTGACTGAACCTTTTTGATGTGGACTTGGATGAGTAGCTGGTGTTTTTAATTTATATTCTAAATCGGACTCGCAGTTATCAGTTTCCATTTCGGTTTTTCCTGTAGTACCAGTCGGGGTTGGCTTCTTTTGCTGTTTAGGTTTAGCTAGCAGCACATTAGCAACGTTAAGGTCTTTGATGTACTCAGCAAACTGTAGGCGTCCGGGTGGATTAATAGTTTTTCGAGGCCGCAGAGTGTCGTGAATTAAATCGACTATGTTAGACGCCGGTAAAATTTCACCCTTTATAGTAACGGTGCCCTTGTGATCCCAGCTCACATCGCTTGAGGTACTCAAAATGCGTAGGAAAACTTCAGCTTTTTTCTTAAAAGTTTTGGGAAGTGTAGATAAAATAACGGCATTTGATAGGCTGTCACTGGTTGTTTCAATAGGTATTTTGATTGGCTGCCGCGCCTGGTTTGTGAAATGAAGGAATCGTTGTAAAACCTGATTGTACTGGATCCATTTATCGTGATCAGTTAATTTGGACTTTAAAACTTTTTGCATTTCGTCATCAAGCTGTGATAATATATTTTTCTCCGCATCATCGCCAGACTTAAGACGTTGGACAAATTCCGGCGATACAATCAACATCTTCCGCTCTTTGTTCATTTTAGTCGAAAAGGAGCTCAGTCGTTTGTTCTGGTAGAGCCGTCGTGAATAAACTAGCTTAAAATCAAGACTTTCATAATAAATATATAAAAAAAATATGACAGGTACGGGAATCGAACCCGTATTCTCTCTCGAGATCAGAGCTTAAATCTGACGCCTTAACCATTCGGCCAACCTGCCTCCCTATATAAACGAGCACTCTCTGCATAATTAAGAAAACATCTAGTTTAAAACCCTTCTATTTGCAATTTCAAACAATATTTCATATAAATTAAGCCATGTACAAATTTCTAAATCGGTTTTGATATATATATTTTATCGAAAGACTGGACCCTCAGCTGTCGTTTTATTATTTGTCGTGATGCGTCATCGCTGAATTTTACAAGAGTCAACCTGTCTGCGATGTGACGCACGCAGTGTTTCCATACCTTTTTATTTTAAAATTTTATAAAACCAGAGGTCCAAACTGCTGCCGCATCAGGTAACAGAGTACAATGGTTTAAAACGTGTTAGTGCGGCATCAGTCGGGCCTCTGTTTTTATAGAATTTTAAAATAAAAAGGGATGGAGACATTGCGTACGTCACACAGCAGACAGGTTGACTCTTGTAAATTCAGCGATGACGCATCACGACAAATAATAAAACGGCAGCTGAGGGTCAAGTCTTTCGATAAAATATATATATCAAAACCGATTTAGAAATTTGTACATGGCTTAATTTATATGAAATATTGTTTGAAATTGCAAATAGAAGGGTTTTAAACTAGATGTTTTCTTAATTATGCAGAGAGTGCTCGTTTATATAGGGAGGCAGGTTGGCCGAATGGTTAAGGCGTCAGATTTAAGCTCTGATCTCGAGAGAGAATACGGGTTCGATTCCCGTACCTGTCATATTTTTTTTATATATTTATTATGAAAGTCTTGATTTTAAGCTAGTTTATTCACGACGGCTCTACCAGAACAAACGACTGAGCTCCTTTTCGACTAAAATGGACAAAGAGCGGAAGATGTTGATTGTATCGCCGGAATTTGTCCAACGTCTTAAGTCTGGCGATGATGCGGAGAAAAATATATTATCACAGCTTGATGACGAAATGCAAAAAGTTTTAAAGTCCAAATTAACTGATCACGATAAATGGATCCAGTACAATCAGGTTTTACAACGATTCCTTCATTTCACAAACCAGGCGCGGCAGCCAATCAAAATACCTATTGAAACAACCAGTGACAGCCTATCAAAGGCCGTTATTTTATCTACACTTCCCAAAACTTTTAAGAAAAAAGCTGAAGTTTTCCTACGCATTTTGAGTACCTCAAGCGATGTGAGCTGGGATCACAAGGGCACCGTTACTATAAAGGGTGAAATTTTACCGGCGTCTAACATAGTCGATTTAATTCACGACACTCTGCGGCCTCGAAAAACTATTAATCCACCCGGACGCCTACAGTTTGCTAAGTACATCAAAGACCTTAACGTTGCTAATGTGCTGCTAGCTAAACCTAAACAGCAAAAGAAGCCAACCCCGACTGGTACTACAGGAAAAACCGAAATGGAAACTGATAACTGCGAGTCCGATTTAGAATTTAAAATTAAAAACACCAGCTACTCATCCAAGTCCACATCAAAAAGGTTCAGTCAGAAGAACGCCGATAAGGAAACGCCTCCAAAAAAGGGCCGTTAGAAAAACGCCTCTAAGGCAGATGTCATCAACACCAAAAACGAAGGGAATTCTAGATTGGGTGCATCTTAAACTTTAAAATTACACAATGAAATTCTGATTTTATTACTTGCAGTCTTTTTAATTTGAAATGTCGTGCACCTCAAACTACAGTTTTGTAAATTGCTAGCGAATTTTTTAGAAATAAGACATTCTGCTGTACATTTATATTTATATTATTAAGTATTATACGAAATAAGAACAATATATTTGTTTATTACAAAGTGTTTGTGTTTTTTATTTCTACTCTCTGCTTTGTTTTTTTTTCTCGAATCTGCAATAATTACAAAGTCTAAAGCTAAAATATTAGTATTTGCAGTTATTTTACAGTTACAAAGTGTAAAATTTCAAAAAATCAATCTACGATTTCATAATAGCGTGATATAATTTAGAAAATTGTGATTTCTTTTAATTTTGTGCGATACATTTTATAAAAAAGTGTAAAACATTTGCAAATTTTTCAACTAAATTGTGTGTTTTATTCAGGTTTATGTTAATTTGTGATCAACATACATATATTTTGTATAATTTCAAGTGTTATGATGGCAGTTTTGTAAAATTTTAAGTGAAATGACGGGGCCAGAACATTTTTTCAACAAAATTACGTGTTTTTATTCAAATTTATGTTAATTTGTGGACAACATATATATATTTTTCAATGAAATTGCGTGTTTTGGTGGTGTCAGAATATTTTTTTCAACGAATTGCGCGTTTTTATTTAAAAATTATGTTAATTTGTGGTCAACATACATATATTTCCGTCAAAAGTATAAGATTTTTTGAATTTTGTTTATCGAAATGATTGTGGTAGTAGATTTTTTCAACGAAATTGCTATTTCTTTTAATTTTGAGCGATGCATTTTATAAAAAGTGTAAAACATTTGCAAAATTATGCATAGTTTATGTAACATGATGTCGATTTTTGTGAAAATTTATGTGAGATGGCTTGTAATTGCGTGATTTTTGTTCAATTTTCATCGTGTGTTGAATAAAATATCGTTTTTTGTATAATTTCAAGTGACGTGATGACAGTTTTTGTATAATTTATGTGACATGATGTCGATATTTGCGAAAATTTATGTGAGATGCTGTATGATTGCGTAATTTTATTCAAATTTTTGTTACTTTGGGGGTCAACATATACGTCTTTTCGTAATTTTTGCGTGTTTCTATTCAAATTTATTTTTATTTGTCGTCAACACAAACGTATTTTCGTAAAATTTTACTATTTTTCAATGAAAGTTGTATAAAAATATTGTTTTTTGTCGTTTTTGCAGAATTTAATGTGACAAGATGCCGATTTTTATAAATTACAAATTAAAAACGAAATGCTTTGGAAATTGCATGTTTTTATTCAAATATTAGTAATTGAAGCTATTTTTCACATACAAAGTATCGAAATTCATATAAATTGAACTACGATTTCATAATTGTGTGATGTACTTTAAAAAATTACGGTTTATTTGTTAAACGTTTGCAAAATTATGCTTAGAAATAACTCTTAAAACTTTTTTACATCAATTTTTCGGTACTATAAAGTCGCTTTGTAAAGATTTTCAACGAAATTGTGCGTTTTTATTCAAATTTTTGTTACTTTGGGGATCAACACATACGTCTTTTCGTAATTTTTGCGTATTTTTATTCAAATTTATTTTCATTGGTCGTCAACACAGACGTATTTTCGTAATCTAGTAATTTTGTTGGCAGTACCTCTGCGGCAACTAAACTCCCTAATGCAAACTGACACTTTTTCTGTTAGGTTAGGTTGTTTTCAGTTTAAGGTTATATTTTCTGAATAGGTACATTGTTGCCGGATCTCTCTCTAGTCTCGACATCAACTCGTGTTCTTTTAGATCTGGTCTGTCCTTTTTAAACTGCAACTAGCATCGTTTAATGGAAATTTTTTGTTGTAGCAAAATTATATTAGGCATTTTGATTTTTCCTTTGACGGAAATTAAAATTACTTTTACACACTTGATAAAGCATTTATTTTCTTACGAATATTAAAATAATAAGTTTGGCAATGTGGTGGCAAGAAAATGTCGAACAGACACTGACAGAAAAAAAGTTGCATCCGCTACATCACCGAATCAGTTAGTCCAACATGAAAAGAAAAAATAATAGCCAACTCTGTCCCAAAAAGGTCGTGAACGGATTATATGTTTATCTCTTTCTTACTCAAGCAATACGTATATTTTCTTGTTCATGTTATTGCTGATATATATATAATTGTGACCGACAGGCAACGACCGGTTAGGCCCTTTGAGGATGACAAAATAGAAAGTTCGCATCGGTGCTATAATGTCTTTTGTAATTACACATAGAACCGTAAAATTAAACATATTCTAGCATTTCAAATATTATGAAAAATGGATAATAGCCGTGGTTTTATAATTTAATAATATTATATGAGATCTTTTCATACTTAATATTTCAGGACTATATTAAAATCAAATTTGTAGCTCGTTTTTATATTTACGACTTGAAAAGTAGCCGAAACACTGTAGCTGAGAGCAACACAACCCGGCTTTTTTACCTATATGAGACTTTTTCATACTTAGTATTTCAGGAATATATTAAAATCAAATTTGTAACTCGTTTTTATATTTACGATCTGGCTTTACCTCTTATCCCCCATTTAATTTTTAAACTAGCAGACTTCGGCATGACGTAATCAAGCCACAAAGGGCTCAGCGTAATTATAAAACTCAAGCACGAAAAAAATAATGTCTATTTATTTTTAAAAGCGACAAAAATCATACGAACTAGAGTGGTTTATTAACCAGGCAAGCTTATCCCACTAGATTTTGTGTCACAGGGATTTTAGCGCCAAGCCGTTGGCTGCGCTGACCGGTAACCGTGCATTCTGTCGTCTGTCAACCAAGCAAGACTAGAAACCGTTGGAGTACGTACTGCTCGATCCAGACGAACAATGCATGCTGATTTAAATCTTGGTGCATTCCATTACGATGCTAATTATAATTACAGTCTTCTAAACAATCCTGTTTAGGCACGTTAAATAAAACTTTCCAATTCTATGCAACGGTTAAAAGCCCTACACAATCGCCGGCTAAATAGAAATTCTGCCTGAGGCGATAACGTCTTTTGTAATTACGCATAGGTAGCAAACGGGATGGAAAAGAGAACGCTGTAGAAAATCAATGGGGCTGAGTGAGATAGCGTCACTCATATTATAAAATTAAACAAATTATTTCATATAGCTTTTCAAATTATGCGCGGTCGAATGGAAATTAACCAGAAACTTGGGACAACGACTATATTGCAAATTATAAAATTATTATTAGTAGCAAAGCTGTTACATATATAATTTTTTTAAAATTGCATCTGCCTGTAAACACAATATGTTAAACATTCCCTATTCTCATAATATAAATTTTTGAAAAATAGTTTGTTTCAACTCGAACGGTGTGACGGCACAGCTGCGAAATGACGTCTTGTTCAATTCCTATATGTTCAACAGACCTCGATAGCGCACCGGTAAGGTGCTAAGGCTGTTAACCAGAAAACGAGGGTTCGATTCCCACTCGGGTCCGCCGCAAATAGATTTTTTAAATTTAAATATTTCCGCGAGTGAATGCAAGAGAGAGACAGCAGCTTCGAAGAGCGAAATAGATCTATCGGTTTGAATTTCAAATATTTCCGCGAAAATTAAAAAGAGCTGCCGTGAGAAGTGCGCGCGCACCAAGATGGCCGACACCCCGGGAGATTTAAATTCAAAAAATTGAACTTAGAAAAAATCGGAAAAAATTCAAATTTCAAATATTCCCGCCAGAAATCCAAGATGGCCGCCGAAGTCCAACGCGTAATTCCAGAAGCAAATTAAAAAATCTAATGCGTAATTTAATCAGTAGCACATATGTAAATTAATTAGATCAAACCGCGAAATTAATTAGATCAAACCGCGAAATTAATTAGGTCAAACCGCGAAATTAATTAGGTCAATCCGCGAAATTAATTAGGTCAATCCGCGAATAAAACCGCGAAATCCGAGAATTAAACCGCGAATCCGCGAATCAAATAAAAAGTGGAGGGGATGGCTAGCCCCTTTCTACTCACCGACACACGAAGAACTAAATAAGCGGCCAAAAAGTACAGGAGGGTCCGGCAACTTGTACCACCTATTTTTCAAGATCTGCCCTAAGGATAAAAACTAATGGATTGAAACAAATTTGAGGTGAATATCAACTTCATTATGTGCAATTTTAGTTCCTAAAAATTATTTCATTTAAATGGCTTCCCTGTGCTGATTACTGCAATCTTTGTCTAAAGTTTTGCATCACTCTTCTTAACAATTCTGGTCCAATACACTCTATTTCTTCTGAAATACGCAATTTAAGGTCTTTCATTGTTTGAGGACGCCTCTCGTAGACCTTTTGCTTCAGATATCCCCACAAAAAGAAATCAGGGGCCGTCCAATCGTGGAATTGGACGGCCATGTTATGTCATCAAACCTCGAAATCAACTGTGTTCACAACTGATTGACTTCTATAAAGCTTTTAACCACGTATACGCGTTGATTAATTGGAAACTTATCCATGATCTATTAAACTGCATAAATTAACGCACACAAATTTGACAACAGAAATGTCAATAACAAAATATTGTTTCCGTAACGGACTACTAAAGATAGGTGATACCAGTTGCCGGACCCTGTAGATAATAAAATATCCAAGAACATCCTACAAGAGAACTTCTTCTTCGTCCTCCTCTTATATTAGACCAGTTGCTGAGAAAGACTTCCCGACTACCACAGGTGGTAACGCGTTAGCATGAGAGAATACGATATTTAAAAATCCCTAGTCACCGGGGATCGAACCACGCCCGGCCGCCTGAGACTCAAGCACGTTGCTTGCTCGACCATCTGCTCTCTCAAATTAGAAGAGTGAAAATACAGAACATATCAAAAAACAAAATGACGGCTCTCAGATTACGCAGAAACAGGGGGAATTGCTGATCACAAAACTAAGAAACGGTCAAAGAGATCTTCTATGTGATGCCGACTGTAAACAAGGCCCCAGAGTAAGGTAAGTGGAACTGGCCAATGCGAGCCTCTTATTTGGAGGCTCGAAGCAGGATAATTAGCCATTGGCTGATTCTACCTTCCTGTTCTGACGTCAGGCCGGAGTGCTGAGACCTTATTTCTCGGCGGTGATGCCTGTACACCCAGTTAGTGCGCAATCCAACAAGAGAAGCAGGAAAACGTACACAGAATGTTACCGATGTTGGATCTGAAGAAATACACGAGGCGGACGGTGGACTTAATTGAGCTAAAAATTGCGGTAAGACAGTTGCGGATCGTTAAAGTACTACGCGACGACAAAATCACGAGCCAAATGCTACCAAAAGCTATTCTTGTTTCAATAAATACGTGTAATGAAGAAGAAAACATCCCAGAAGCGTGGAAAAACGTTGAGGTCATCTTCCTATATAAAAATTAAAAAAAGCTAACACATGCCACATTTTTTACATATCGTTAAAGAATTAACCACCGAACAAGGCAAACGAAGAAGATGCGATAGACAGAGGAATACAATATCCCGTAAACTATTGGCTTGGCTCGGCAAGAGGCATCAGAATCGATAGAAAATGCGTAAACCAGTTGAAATTTGCAGATGATGTACTCATTAGCAGTGACACTGAAGGAGAAATGTTACGAGAACTGCAGCAAGCATCACAGACTATGGGACTGAAAATGAACACACATGAAGACTAAAATAAGTGAGTACGAAAAATATAAACGTGAATATTGGAAGCCCTACTCTGTGTGGTCGATGAATATAACTACCTTGGATATGTCATCAAACTCAGTTGGAGAGCTTTGTCAAAATTAATTTATACCCTCAAACACCGTAAAATAGCAATTATTCTAAAACGGAGAGAGTACAACACATGTGACTGCTAGTAATAACTTATGGCCTCGAGACGGTTGCGTTAACAGCTGCCAGCGCTAGCAAACTATGAGTTTAGGAACTCGGCCTCAGGTATCAAACTCGTAATAAAGATATTTGGCGAAGAACAAAAGTAGAAGATGTTGTTGTACGAGTACCACAACTGAAGTGGAAGAGGGCGACCATGTGGCTAGAGAAAATACCAAGTGGAAGAAGATTATCATTCAGTGGAGACCCCGAGGGTCATAAATGAGTGCTGAAAAATCCCACATCGGATGGAAAGTCGACAGAAAAATGCGGGACGAAACTGTAGAAGGCCTTTGTGCAGCATGCAGTAAAAACTTTTTCTGATCCATCCGCGTGAGTTGTAAAAATGTAATATTTTTCTATGTATCTGTAGCCGATTTGTATGTGCATGCGTTTCTTCTTTCTCTTGTGTTAAGCCAGTGGCCTGTTTAGTTCCACAATGTTGTAGTTCTGCGAGCCCTCTGTGATCGTAAGTATGGTAGGTGGCTAGCCCTGGCCGTCGAAATAGAGGAAGAGTTCTTTTGTTAGGGGTTAACGACTATCATAGGTGTTAGCATGGTAGCTGGGGAGCGTACGAATTAAAATCGTTCTACAGTCGCCGTGAATCAAACCCGGGCAGCCAAATGAAAGTCGAGCTCGCTTGGCCATCCGCTCGCATATGTTTCATTATTAGTTATTAGATTTTGGCCACTCGTTGGCTTGTGTATCCCGGAGGAAGAATTACGTAGAAGCGGGACGAAGTTGGTAGAGCACACATAACAGCGGCTCAAAAAGTGCCTTGCAATCCTCGAAGAGCGAAGATAGTGCTCAAATGAGTGCATAATGTTAGCTGGGTTGTGTTTCAAACAAGTGTACTACGCAAATACGAATTCCTACACCGCCACAAAGTTCCGGGGCATCCATATCGTCCAGTGATGTAATCATCCAGAAAGTTAACGACGTGAATCCCCGAAGGTACTGCATAGTAGGTACACCCCCAGCATCGAGTCAACCAAGGTTGGTGACATGTACTAATTATTTTATATTGCGGTTGCGCGTTCAGACCAATGAACTACGTTGTAGTTCCACGGGCATTCGGTAATGTGATGTATGGTGCTGTTTACAAGATGAGCGGCAAGTATATCGCCCAAGACCGTGTGAAGAATTCGCTGCAGGAAAAGAATGCGCTTAATGGACAAATAAATACCTACGCGAACAGTTTGTAAGTGAAATTAAAATCTAGTTCCATTTAATGCGTGTAGATTGAGTAAGTAGCAGCAGAGTAATGCACGCTAGTAGTAATTAGTTCTGTCCTTTATTGAAAATATTGTTTATTTGTGTATGATTCGCTTTCTAGCCACAAATTGAGATCAAAGTAACGACTTGCTATAAGTAGTGGGCTGCAAAAAGAAAATCCGAGGCGGCCAATTAGAAGTTTTCGCTTTTATTTTCTCTGTTACAAATATTGCTGCAAAGGTTTGCGTTCTTATGAAAGGAACTTTCTAAAGTGTTTTTCTAAAAATTTATAAAAAATAATAACAATGATAAATATAGCCAAAATAATATAAAGAAGTGTAGAATATGATACCTTTTACTAGTAATACTACTGTAGAACAATTACTTGATGAACTACTAGAGCATATAGGTAATGTTCATACAAACAGTAAATGTTAATAAGATGTTAACGACTGAATTACCGACTAATAAGTTGGTGTGAACATTTTGGTCGCAAGACCTTGCTGTTGTGGACTTCACTACTTACAAAAATGTAAAAAAACTCTGAATATATTAACAAGCCAGTTCAGACTTAACGAAGTTCACAACATCTAGCGGACGGCTTTCCAAGCTAACACGATCGGTAATACAAACAACTACCAAGAACGACAGAGATATCAAAAGTTTAATTCAAACGGAGATACTTTTATTTTGTTCAAAATAATTAAACGTTAAATACATATATCGATTGATACTCGATATAGTTAATACCGCTGAAAATTAAGGAACCTAAATGAGAATGAACCAATTTCGACATGATTACAGTTGTAATCGAACATGTTTGATTACAACTTACTGTAAAACGTAATAAAATGATAATAGTCGGTTAGGTCAATATAGCAGGTATTGCGCAGCGTACATTTCAATTTGCATAATTATAAGCGCATGGGAACGTGCCTGAAATAATTACAACTGACATCAAAATCGAAATCGTAGAAACGAATGGAATTCTTCATACTGAATATTTGTAATAACAAGCGACTTACTCCCCCCTACCCATCTCTAGCTTCCAATGAGCAATATCATCTAGTAATGCATGTTGCTATAGAATTCAGAATTAATGATATTAAAATGAATGACCTAATAATGAGTCGTAAATAGCAAACGGGAAATAAATTACTCATTTGAGTTCATTATGCGTCAGATTTATCGAGATACTTCAGAAATAGAAAATTAAAAGCCAATAAAATATTGAAAAAACCTTGTACTATCTTCAACTCCGGTAATTTAGTCATTCGTGCAGCTTACAGTTTTTGAAAATGATACGATTACAGCGAAGATGTCTTAAACATTTCGTTTACATAGAAGCTTCTAATAAAGTTGTCGATTAATACGAATATGACTATAACTTTTAAGTCGAGCTTTTAAACCCTAAAATGATTAATTTACGCTGATTAGAAAAGGGGACATATTAATTAATAAATAGCATCGTTATGGCCCCAAGATGATTTATGTAGAATTCGGGCTTTTAACGAGAGACATCATTTTCGAGAAGCTACTTACCATTATTAAATTGTTTAAGCTCTTGCTCTGAATGGCATCAGACACAACTTTTAAATCGGATCTGTAACAGAAATAAAAGTTAGCAGGGTACTCACACAGGAGGCAGGTAATTTATTACAACTGCGGCACTTTCGCCAGCTAATGAAGCATGTAGGCTCCCAACGTGTACAAAGGCACTTCTGATAAATAACCGGCATTTCTTTCCTACAAAAAGCCCGTCCCGTTTGATGGATGCCGTGTAGCAGGCACCCCGGTTGTTACGAACATGGAACAGCACTGAGCTGATTTCAATAGAACAATGCTTCGTTTGTGATATACCTTTGGAAGAAAGGATAATTATCTTCCGCTGTATTCATCCGCAGATCGCCGGAACTAGAACCATTGCTCGTTACGGTCTTTCTGTGGTAACAGCTTTTTGCTTGTAATCGGTGATTAGACCACACTCTCATACGATCTAGGTTTTATAAAAGAAGAGTGTGCTAGGTTATGTTTAATACTCTAATTTAGACTACTTCGAGTTCCCAGTTTTAAACAAACGAAGTTTTAAAACATTGAGAATTGAATCACATGCACTTCCATAGGAATAATAATGTTAAGACACGCAGAAATGAAAACACTGGCAAAGTGAAAACCAAAGCAAATAGGTACCTATAATAACTAGAGACCGGATTGATAATTTTTTACATGTTTTATTTGCCGAGCTAGATGCAGCTGGTGAATTGAAACTATCCGTTTTTCTTCAAAAGAAAACTAAATACCAAGTTTTATTTCGCATATAACTTAATATTTTGACTTTTTACCGCATAAAAAAATATTGTCCATATAATTGCAAATAACCGCATATTTAATCAATATTTTCGCTAAATTCTCCATCTGTAGTGAAAAAAACATGCATATTTTTTTTCGTTGCCAATACGGTTTTGGTTGAGCGAAACATTTTGTCCAAGTACTGAATCAAACCACCTGACCTGACCATAGATCTACATGGCGCTCTAAGTATGTCGACAGCTTGATTTTCTCAGTAGCACTGCACCCTGACTTGCGAATACATTAGAAGCGGCTGCAGCTACAAATCGAGTTCTTTTACATAAATTTAAAGAAAGTGATTTGTTGTTAAACTTCCTAATTATGCCAAAAGTGGGGTCGTCTAGAGCGGATTTACTGAGAAAGTGGATTAAAGTCTCCAATCATCTAACTACTGATGGAAAAGTCGTCTTCTGCAACACCTGCTCAAAACAGGTACTACTTTAATAATTTTACTATTAGAAAAGCAATTTTTAAATGTTGGTCATTTTAGGTTACGTCAAATCAAAAATATCAGATTGACCAGCATTTATCGACACAGCTTCATAGAGAGTCAGAGAAGAAATCGTTTGGAAAACTTTACCAGGCTTTCATATCTGCGCTAGCCAGTAACTCACAGCAAGCTGGTGAATTGGGAAATGAGTTTTTCTTCGATCTATGTAATACTATGGCTCAATCGAATATACCGTGGTACAAATTAGAACAACCGGCCTTTCGGACATTTTTGGAAAAATATTGTAATCGGCACATCCCAAATGAATCGACGCTGCGCAAAAATTATTTAAGTAAATGTTACCACGAGCGCCTGAATACTATAAAAGAGAAAATTGGCAACAACAGCATTTATTTTGTGGTGGATGAAACTACAGACGCACGTGGGCGTTATATTGCAAACATACTCGTTGGAGTATCTATTAAGTGACACAGAACCACCAGTGTCTTACCTCCTTCACACTGCAGCGTTGGAAAAAAATCAATTATTCAACTATTACTCGTTTTGTCAACGATAGTTTGGTTCTTTTGTATTCGCCAAATCCAGTTAAATCTGAAAACATTAAGTTAATGCTCTCTGATGCTGCAGCCTACATGCTTAAAGCAGGACAAGCTCTCCAAATATTTTATCCAAATTTAATCCAGTTTACTTGTATGGTTTACGCGTTGAACAGATTAGCTGAATTGGTACGTTTGGAATACCCCGCTGTCAACAACTTGATCAACAATGGCAAAAAAGCATTTTTGAAGGCTCCGTTGCTAGTGCAACATTACCGGGAAATTGCTCCTGATTTGCCGTTACCACCTGAGCCCATTATTACAAGATGGGGTACATGGCTTGACGCTGCAGTGTTTTATGCAAATAATTTTGAGCCACTCAAAAATTGTTTTCTTGATTTTGGAGATGAATCGGCAGCTCTTAAAAATTGCAAAGAATGTTTTTCGAATAAGATTTTTCCTCAAAAATTGGCTTTTATTAAAACGCATTTTTCAGAATTATCATCTGCAATAAAGGAGCTGGAAACCTCTCAGATGTTCTTAACTGACGCTCTGACCGAAAATGTTGCAAAACCAATTAAAAATATACCGTACCCCCAACCAAGAAAAGCGCCCTTCCGTGCTTTCCAAGAATACTTCGATACTCAGCATCACTCCGTTTCGCTAATACAATGAAATGCTATGAACCAGTTATTTATAAAAAAAAACAAAAAAAATGTTTTTGCTGACGACCATAGCTCAAAAGTAGTTGATGTTGCCTTCATTTTCGGAGGACCTATCGTATGAAAACGATCCAAGACTTCAGGAAGGTTCCTGGCGACCGGAATCGTATACACATACGAACATACATCCCCCGCACAACTCGTTTAGGCACCCCCCAATACGGGGGATTGATCTAGTGGGCTGGGATCTTCTCCAAAAGATCCGCACCGCCGAGACGGAGATTTGATATAGTGGGTTCATTAGTCGGTTGGCTCGAATTTTAGAGATATTTGACTCAGAGTGGTTTTCGATATGAGGGAATTTCAATACTTCGTACACTTCGTGTCGAAGTAATTGGTTCCTGGCGCTATAGGCAATAAAATGGTAACCAAACTTGAAAATGTTTTGCGTCGAAATCCGGGGTATATAAAAATGAAAAACATTTGTGCGGTTTTGCGGGGAATAGCCGTCGAGAATTTTGAAATGAACCCCACAGAAATATCTTTAATGAAATACGCTCCTATCACGTCATGTGACGTGGAGCGATCGTTTTCTATGTATAAAAATATTCTTTCAGACAAGCGTCACAATTTTACAGTTGACAATATCAACAAACTTCTTGTCATTTATTGCAATTCAATTTAGTGTTAAATAAATTATTTATTTTACTACACTATACTATAACTAGAATGTTAATAAATCACTAATATCTACGCATATGAAAAAAATATTTAAAATGTTGAAAATAAATTAAAAAAAAATTTCAGCATATTTTTTTTATTTACTCGCATATATTACTACATTTGAACATTTTCACAGCATATATTGATACTTTTTAAGCGCATAAAAACAACTTATATTGCGGTTTGTTACTGCATATGAATCCGGTCTCTAATAATAACACAAGGAGCGTTCAAATATGAACGATAATTTGAATTGCGCGCCAAAAGCAAAGACATGCACAGAAGTTTTATACATTAATTAATGCTCTGGAATATGACCTACCTTCATTCAGTCGTTAAGTCGTCATAATGAATTTTCGTTCAATTGGCAAGCATGAATGAAGTGGGAGTGCATGCAAGCGTGGAACAACGCATTAGTAGTAAATTTCTTATCAACGAAGATATCAAAGGATAATGAATTTGTGTAAGAGTTAAAAGACAGTTTGATGCGCAACTACTATCAGGCATAAGCGTTTACAAAAGGAGTAAAGCGCTTAAAGATGGTTGCAAAGGTGCGGAGAATGACCGCAATCTCGCCGTCAAGAAACATTGACAACAGAAGAGAATGCTGGCAGAGTAAAATGCACTTATTTGAAACGATTGTCGATTTACAGTGAAGGATCTGCATTAAATATCAGTAGGAGTAACTTGAAAAAAAAACGCGAGTTCTGTGTCTGCGTCTTACAGGATAATGCTCGACCCCATTTCGCTATTCACACGCTGACTACGATCCAAAAATTTAATTGGACCATGCAGGCCTATTTAGAATACATTTCGGACCTTGTTCTATCAGTTTCTTATTTGTTTGGACCCTTAAAAGAGTTTCTAGGGGAAAAATACCTCATTGTAATGAAGAAGTCATCAAAATTGTTCGGGAATGGGTGCGATAGCACAGAGAAAGGCTGAGTAGAATAATGACATGATATACATTAGACTCTTTGCGTTTGTTTTTGAATAAATATTAAAGTATCGCTTAAATTTGAACGCTCCTCGTATCTGGATTTGGCAATTGTTCATCTCCATAGCCTAAAAAACTGAATTTTGCCATTAATCACCTCTACAGCTGCCCGTCTTGAGAAAGTCGTCACCAGGGCACTAACAAAATTTCTAGGAACAGCTGCAAGTGCACACCGTACTCCCATGCCTGTATTGTGAACGCTTGCATGTTTCTTGGTTTATATCAATGTGGTTTGCGAATGGCACTTCAGGCTTACGGATCCTGCACATTTATTCGTTTCCCTTGTAGTTACCGCTAACTTGTTTTAATATCTAAGAATGATCGTGGTTAGGTTCTCCCAGGTCGCGAATTTGTCAGTAGTACAGGTTGGATTGTGCTCAGCCTAATAGATTTGATCAGTAATAACGTGTAATTCAATAACGTCCCTATTAGGGATATTTTCCTCCGTAGCTTATGAGTTTATTAGTACATTTTGTGTTTGAATGAATGGGTAAGACAACCTACCGGATATTTCAGGAGTATATTAAACGATTATAGGTGGAGGTAACGTAGGTACAGCAAACGGCACCAAACCTTAGAAATTTGGCGTAGGTCGTTTTAATGTTACATTGTATACACTCGCCAATACTCGCCTCCGAAGACTATTGGTCTTGGAGGCAAGATGAAATGCGCTGATTTACGCTGCATATCTATAGTTCATTCAAATTCAAGATAGAGCAAAATCTGCAACCCAAGTGACAAATATCAGCAGTCAGTTGATTACAAATTTGTGTATATATATAATATAATATATAATATACAGGTTATAGATTTTGTCAAATTTGCAAAGTTTGAAATTGAAAAATTGTGCGATGTCTACCTAAATGAAATCTGCTGAATGTGATCTGAGGATAAATTTACCCACTAAAAACTGTTGCAAATAGTTTCCTTAAGCAAAAATTCATATTAAAAACATGACACACTGATTTTGACACTCATAAAGACAGCAACAAAGCCATATCTTTTCGATGTAAATTTTAATAAAATCATATTAGTAATCAATTTACTGCTGATATTTGTAACTTGGATTGCAGATTTTGCTTTATCTTGAATCTGAATGAAGTATATTAATCATAATTATTATTTAAAATCGAAAACTCTGCCTTGAATGCTTCGCGAATAGCAATTGTTTCAAGGCTTTCTGTCGATTGCTGTACGAATCTGTCAGATTCCACATCATTCAAGCTGAATTTGTTCTTTTCGGAGTTAGAAACGGCAATTTTACATGTACACCACCATCCCTGAGAGAACTTCAATAAAAGAGCTTCAAAAGTAACGAAGTGGTAATCAATGCTGCTAAAAGACAAATTTTTGCACTAAATATGGAAATAAAACCGTGAACAAGAAACAACAAACGAAAAAGTAGGGAAGTAAGTTAAAAGGGCGGTTCAGTGACTACCATCTCCATCCTCCATTGATTCTAAAGACACACCTAAACCGAAATAGACTATGTACGTCATTAAACTCCGATCTTGACTTGCATTTTTTCGAAGACAACACTCTTTTAACTCTACTGGATGATGAAAAAATATAAATACCGATGATTATTTGATAATTGTTCATTCGATTTTGGAAACGCTCAATTCAAATATTTTATTCTTGTAGGAGAGAATATTTTTACAGTGAACGCGAAACAGGCAACCATCATCTGCAGCTGTTCGCCCTTCTGTCTTGAATTCGCTCTCGAGCAGTGAGGCTGCTGACAAAGCAGGCGTAAATTGGACAATTATTTCCGTTTTGGCGGAAAACAAAGTTGTTGATATCCACTCTGGCTTACGTGTTTAGTTTACGTAATTCGATAGCAATATTTTTGTCTTGGAGACCACTCATAAAGTGCTTAAACCATTGGGGTTCCGTTTATCGCTAACTGAGTTATCGTCAAACTTCAAAATCGATTTTAATAGGACCTGACACGCATCGCCACGAATTTTCGCGTTGGGTTTAGGTTTCTCCACAACTCTGGCTGAATTATCATCTCCGTGTCCCAACGTGTTAGCAGCTTAAGTTATTGCATTTCATCAGTCCAGATTACCTTCCTGGAGCTGGAGCTTCAAGCCTCGCCGACTCAAGCTGAAAATGAGCCTATCCTTCATATCCGTAGTGTTAATCACTTCATTACGCTAAAAATTGCTTTCCTTGTGTGTAATTTCTGCATGTTTATCACCTCCCATCGTAGATACAATATCCGCCTATGTGTGTGTTCTCGCAAGTATTCGTCTAACGGACACAAGTTTTGAGCTTTCCTCTTATGAGCAAGCTGAGTGCCTTTTTAAAACGTCGGCTAAACTGGGGCCATTCAGCCAGTATAATAGTATCCTTTAATTTTTATTTGTGTTTTTAAGGCGAATATGCAGGTAAGGTAAATTCATCCAGAAAATAAGACTCACGACGCTTTTGATATTTCTTTCTAAGTTGGGAACGGCGGCAACACATTTAGGCTAGAACAATCGACTCAATTACCCCCATACATGATCGTAAACACCTTATACGTTTCTGCCGATTTAATTTTTATAAATAAACACCTAGGCTTTCAAAGTAAAACCCCGCCCATGTCCCACTGACGCCAGCCTTGCGCATTTTTGATTTTGTTAGATGTGGTAAATAAATGTTAAGATGTAACAAAACATATTGTGATGACAGTTAACTGGTTATTATGGTGTAGTTCTAATAGTATTTGTTATTGCTTTCACATAACACGTCATTTCAGGTGTATATACGGAACCAGACGACCATATTGTATGAAGACAATAACGAAACATTTCACAGTAAATGGCTGTCTTCCAATTTAAATGAACCCAGTTTGGTAAAACAACGAATCGACATTATTGTCAAATTTAAAATAAAGTAATAAAATCTAATCACGCAAGAATCGGGTTTTGGATGAGAAATTTTCGATTGCCGCAACATTTAACAAGCTTTTGTGCGAACAATTTCCATGTACGTGTACATGAGCTATGTTCCATATTTACATATAATATGTTGATTACGTGTACTGATTAAAGGAAACTGCATTTAAACAAGCTTAACGTACGTCATAATCAATCACTTCGTTTATTTTAGTTTTAAGTCGCGAACCATAATAGGTATTAGGTTTAACAAATGGTCCAGTCTATTTGTTTAACGATTTCATCATTGCGTCGACAGCAAACTTTGTTACGGGATTAGGATCCCAGGTGTTTTGTAGCAACGAGTTAGGAGCATGGCAATCATTAATCCTAAAACGTCAGTTTCGTTGGTATTTGAAGAATTTAATATTTTTAGGGCTTCTAAGGAATGCCACCACATTCTTTTCTTATTTTTTTCGTTTATTAGCGTTGCTACATCTGAAAGTTATAGCTTTTTAGGGTACTTTATACTGAGTTCAAGAAGAGATTTGTGGTATACGCTAATTTTCGGTCATCAATTCGATCAAAATTAGTTTTCACAACACCAAGTCCAGCTTTAGATTTCAGTTATCACTCCCAGCACTGAACCGATCAAACATGTAGGACGTTATCGGCTGCCACCAGCAGACCTTTTCTGTTCGAAAATGCATTATGCGGCTGTCATCCGCCCCATTACCGGCGCTCAGTCCGGACGTTTCATCGAAAACAATTTAAATTGCAGTTGTAGAAAAGTTGCAGGGTCCGAGCAAGAATTGCGAAGAAACTTTGCAAGAGCTACAACGAACAGAAGTTTCAAGAAGACATGAAGCTTCGATTAAAGTTATACGTCGTGGCGGGCCGGAGTTCATTGGAAGTTTCTCCTAGTTTATTGGTCGGTTGCTTCCGCGGTGTTGATAGTTAGCTATCATAGTTTTACAACTGATGTTTCCCGTTTCAATCAAACGGTTGCAATGAGACGTTAAAGAGCAAACGTAATCGAATTGCTTTTAAGAGAGGCTTTAAAAGCTTGCGTCCCATTTTCTTTTTATTGAGTGCCCATCATTTTCATTAGATAATAAGATATACCGATTTTAACGAATCCCTTATTTATCGTAAAAAAAGTGATGAAAACAATTACTCATATTGAAACCCATATTTAAAATATATTAACTGAATATAT
>CALNHX010008942.1:0-55038 GCA_940337035.1 Agriotes lineatus | reverse complement strand
TTCTGATAAGCATTTATTGTACAATGTCTTGATGCTTTTTTGAAGTTGTTCTCCTCCCTGTTGAATCATTTCTTTTGAGATATCGTCAGCTCCCGATTATTTGTTGTTTTTCATATGTTTTACTGCGGCTCCTAATTCAGCAACTGTTATGTCCGGGATATCTTCCGAGTTCACATTTGTTATTTTTATTTTGAGGTTATTACGGGTTTGATCTGGCATGCTTACTTTTGATCTGTATAGTTCTTCATAGAACCTTTCAACTTCTTTCTTGATATCCTCTCTATTTCGCTGTTCTTCCCCGTCTTTGGCATATATGCAGATCATTTACGATCTGTATGTGTGTCGGCGTAGGACCTTCATGTTTTTGTTCTTTTCGATTACGTCTTGTATTTGTTTTTCTTTTCTTTTTCGGGAGTCTTCTTTTATAGTGCTTCGTATTAGTTTGTTTAATTCGGCATATTCAATCGTACTTCTTTTGCCGTTGCTTAATAGTTCTCTCCGTTGTTTGAGCATTCTTCTAGCTTCTTCAGAAATGTTGTTCTCTTTTTTACGGCGAGATCTGACTTTCTGAACTGCTTTTTGTATTGTTTCTGTGATTACTTCAGTCATTTCTTTCATGTTCATTTCTGGACTAAATTTTGATTGTAGCCTTTTCTTTATTTCTTGTTGGTACATTTCTCTGTTTTCGATTAGTGTTTCGTTATTGCTTTTTTTTTATGTTTTCTTACATTTTTGTTGTGTGTTGCAATTCCTGGTATTTGTAATTTGGCTCCTACTATTCTGTGATCGCTTCCTACCCCAAATAGGGATAGGATGATTATCTACTGATAATTCATTAATTGGAAGGTAACCTTAAAATCAGTCATTTTCCTTTCCAATTTAATATTGTCTTCTAATACTAATATGAACAGTTTTAGGGATATTATGTCCCCTTGTGCAGCACCCTTCTGTATTACGAGAGTGTTTGCCAGCTCACGAATTTGGAATGTCCATGACATATTTTAAATTTGTTACAACTTCCATTTCTCTTTCTTTCGACATATCTGCTTATACCACCTTTATCAGGGGCTCTGGCATTTTTATTTCCTTATTGCATAGATTATTTTTTCCTCTTCGATTTCTGGCACATCGGAGTGCAAACGGTAGGAGACTAAACAATGTAACATACCTAGATGACATACTGCTAATGACCGATGATTACGAAAATGTACGAGTATAAGCAATAGTAGAGCAAGTCGAAGATAAGTCAGTCACATTAATAATGCAAAATCACGACTAATGTACAATAAGAACAACGAGATATAGGGTTGGGATATGAAATAATGGACAGGAAATATCATTAAGCCAAGAAAATTTAAACGTGAAAACGAGTAGAAGAAGAAGAATATGCTGGGCTACATTTGGGAGATTAAATTTCAAAATATAAAAACATATCCCAGCACATGATACATCTCCATCCTAACATGAGGAGTGCAAACCTGGATCTATACAAAAACAATGTTGATTGACGAGCTATTACCTCAAGAGCTATGGAACGAGTAATGCCAGAACTAACAGTGGAAGACAGGAAAACAAAGTAATATATAAGCAGCAAAACAATTGTTGCTGACGTCACAGCCAGAACGGCCGTCTCAAGTGGAGATGGACCTGGCGAGAGATTTACAAATAAGACCGCGGTATAGGACAGAGACTTAGAGGAACACCACAGATGCACTAGGTCAATTATATTAAAAGAACAGGAAGACTTAGATGGATGAGAGCCAATGGAAAACTTTAAATGAGACTTATGTCAAAAATTGGAATAGAAGAGACTAAATATATAACTTTAAAATTAGTTGAAAAATTCGAGCACGATGCAAATGTGTTGAATTGCTTTTGCTTGTTGCAACTGGTTGTTCCTGTAATGTACAGGATGTCCCGGAAGTAATGCATATCTTTTAGACATAGCTAGATTGAATGAATACAAATCGAAATAAAAAGTCGGAAAATACTGACTTATCTATCTTCTCTAGTTGATCTGGTGTTAAGTAACAAATTTTAAATAGACATTATGCTTGTTCATAGACTATTAACTTAATTATTTTGGCAAAATGAAATATTAAATTACTGTGGTAACGCTGTCAGCTAGGTACTTCGATTCGGTGATAGACAATTAATTCATCACAGTTAAAATCGATTAAAATATTAGAGAGTTTATGGTGATCGAGACTGCTTGCATATGATAACGATCTGTTGCCATACCGATATTGCGTTTTCTTACAGTTCGACATACATATGTCAAAGTTGACTTAGTTTTCGATGTGTTTATACTGTTTTATAACGTAACTAGCAGTCCAGTGAGACAAATGTCTCATTTAATAAAACAAAAAAGACCGTTTTGCAAATAGAACGCGTATTCACCACACGTACGTATATGACGTCATTGTTGGTAGCAAACTACCAGTCGCATTCGCCTTGATAAAATTTGCCTAGAATCTAACCTAAAAAGTTCGGATTAGGATAATTAAGATAATAATTAGTGTTAGAGACTGAAATTCGGTTCCTGACCTGACATGACCATTCCAAACATATAACTTTAATAACTTTTTTCTCTATCTCTTACGGTTTGGCTGCTGAAACAGCGTCCCGGACGGACAGACAAGTCTATTAGATAAAGGATATTAAATCGTATATGTGGATTCCTTATAAAAATAACAATTTAAGAAAAAGAAATTAAAATTTATGTGTATTCGCTTATAATGTAAAGGAAAAATTCTTTATTGAAAAAAGGTTTTCTTGGACTTGTTGTTTCCTAGTGATTTGGTTCTTATTTTAAAATATTTAGAATTCCTGTTGAACTATTTTTTACTTTTCATACAATAAAACTTGATTACAAACACTAATTATGAGTCATCCCAATGTATTTACATAGTGGTTCTTTTAAAGTTATAATGCTTTCTGTACGTTTACATTCCATTTTGTTGATGTCCTATAGATACAAAGGGCCTTGACGGTGTTTTTCATATTTTAAAAATGTTTTGTTGCTTTTAAATTAGCCAGAAAACTAATTCGAGGTCGGGGAGAGCTTTCGCGAAGCAATTCCGCATTTCATCCAGGCCATAATGGCTCGAAAAATCGGGCATACGTTTTGTTGTGATTGCGCGAGGTAATTAACATTTATTCTGAACGAGTGCTAAAACTCAATCTGCAGAGAATTTTAGGGCAGCAAATGCGCGCCGTGGCCCATTTTTTACCGAATACGTAATTAACTTTTCTAACTTTAGTTTAATTGTATTTTTAAATGAAATCCCATTCAAATCGAGTTTATTCTACATAGTACAAAAGCAATTTTTGAACCGTTCTCCGAGCGGGCTATAAATTTCTTTGTGATGTTTGTATTCTATTAACTTCCGTTTTTACCAATTTGCATGTTGTTTACACTGGAATGGATTTTCATACAAATCTACATTAAAATCTAAAATTGAAAAATTGGATGTATAGTAATTTTTTCTGCGAAAGGGAGACGGCAGCGATAATTCGATTAATCATTAATTTTGTGCCTCTGCCGGTTGCTCTCCTTGTTTCGTCGGGAGGACGCAACGTGTAAACTCTTTTAGGTGTAATTATGTATATTCTAAACGAACGCATTATTATGTTAATTGTGACGGCATAAATATTGACTTATGGTAATTATTTGACTCCGGATTTGCATTCAAATCGTTAGTTACGTTACACTACCCAGGATTTTGTTGAAATTGTTTAAATAGAGAAGAATGCGGGAGATAATGGAGCTATGATAAGCATCAGACATTTATTAAAACGCAATTGCTAACCTAAAAGCGCAACAGATCAAATTTATACGTACTACTATCGTTATTTTTATTATACCCGTAAGTTATTAAATTCTTTTCGTGCAATACCAAGAATTTAATAATATTTATTGCGAATTAGAAATTACTTCATAGAAGGATTGTAAAAAGTAAGTAGTAGTAAGTTGTAAAGACGCTGCACAATAGAGAAATGATAAAGACCACCAAGTAGTTCTACGTATATAGAGAATTGATCGTACTTCAAGAAAATGTTCCTATTAACAACAGTTTTTGAAATGTGCGACTCTGCGAGAAGCAATCCAGTAGCATTCATTAGACTAGTAACTGGCATTTGGAATGATATCCATATGCCGAGGTCTACTATTGGAAAAAGAATAAATTTGTCATACGCAGCTTTATCAAAATACTGTTATAGTATATAATAGTGTTATACAGCTTCTTTTCTTCCACCATTCTTTTAATAACCTCTTCAGTTTTGAAAACGAAAATAAGTCACACATTACCTAAACAAGCTAGATCGCTTTCTAAAAGCTCTGTGGAGATATCGGTTCAAATTCCTTGGAGAGACCCTATTCCTACGTATATCAGTCTAGAGAGATATCACTTTGGTACGAACTCAACGATAATCTGTAAAAATAGAAAAAATTGTAAGGGAACAACGTTTGGTAGGAAATTTATATCTTGCCTATTACAAACATCTCTGGAACACCTCTAATTTTCTGTAGGAGCTGTAATTTTGAACATTTATCGAGGTAATTTGTCTACGTCTCAAAACTAAGAAATTCTACTCCGTCTAGATTTTCGTCTTATTTTCCTTCCTCCTGTAGTGCATAACGTTTACTTATTCTACTTTTAAATATTCTTCACGCCAGCGTGTTGGAGAGTTTATCAGTTAGTCGCTCGTAACTTGGAGAAAAGTCGCTGTCGAATATAGCTGCTTCTCTGAAGACTGAGAAGACTATCGGGATGCTACTTTTGGTCCGCCTCAGATTTTTAATTTATCCAGTACCGCCCATATATGGAAGACGTTCCCCTATCCGCCACCTAAGGGGGAGGGGTGCCTGATCAAGGATTAACAACCCCACATGGAAAACTTAAAAATGCTTACGTTTTCTTCGTAATTGTTCTTCAACGCACAAATACAGTCAGACGAAAATTTTAAATATAATCTTGCAGTAGTTACAGTAAAATCAAATTGGCCTGATACTTATGATCACTGGCTTGACCTTCCCGATCAAAATCCGCTTAGCTTTTACATATGGTGAGTCTTATTTACTCTAATCCGGTAAACGATATACAAACCATTCGAAAATGGGTTATTGACAGTTGCTAAACAATTTAAAAAACACCTGCATTTTTTTAACTAATAAGGAATTACATGATTGGTTGTATTAAGCTAATTAGATCTGACTAAAAATCATCATGAAAGCGTTTCCTACTCTGTGTGTCTATTTTTTACCCGCACATTTTTACCTAACTGATTCTACTGAACTCGACTGATTGTTTTGTAGCTTATAATATACAGGATAAATTTTACATTAAAAACTATAGCTGTAATAGTGCAGTGCACCAAATTCTAACAGGACTTTAAGGCTGCCTATTTATGCCTCACTGTGGTTTTGTAGTCTCGCCGATTAGGCACCAATTGTAACAGATCATCTTCTGCGCCCCTTCGTTTTTATAAATTACTTAATAGCAATGAGATCTCTTTTATCTACCAGTCGTAGTTGAAATGAACTAGAAGTTTATCGGCATTTGTGCTAAACTGTAAACCAAAGCTCCAAAACTCTACTCAAATAAAAGTACTCGTATATTTGTTTACACAAACATGCACAAATCGTTGAAAACCCCTAACCACACAAATATTTAACAACCGTTAAATACGTATTTCGATAGCTAAGCTGTCATTTTCAATAGCTTTGGGGAGAAACTAACACGACAAGGTTGGCCGAAAATACCCTATTCATTAAATGAACAGTGAAAGTCAGGACTCCCTCATATTCTAAAGCTATTTATACTGTCTGACTCGAAGGGCGTGCTCTAAGCGACCAATCAGGTGTCAACTTCAATAGAGCGCCAAGATCAGAGTGGGGGATGGGTCCTCCATGTTTGTTCAAAGTTTATTATTATTATTAACAACAATGATGTCCAAAAGGCCCTTTCTATTACGCATTTATGTAATCATAGAGTCAATCTGCGTGCAAAAGGCTGGTCCTACTACGCATTCTCATTAAATATAATCACCGCACACCTCGAATCATAAGACGACATCATTTGCT
Organism: Agriotes lineatus; assembly: GCA_940337035.1. Lineage (NCBI taxonomy): Eukaryota > Metazoa > Arthropoda > Insecta > Coleoptera > Elateridae > Agriotes > Agriotes lineatus. The sequence goes on along the minus strand of CALNHX010008942.1, from coordinate 48,950 downwards.
TACGACTGCTTCAAAAGCCTAAAATTTACTGCGTATATACTCATGTTCAGTACGCACACAACATAAGAAAAACGTACCAAAATGCACTTAACATAGTATGACTACCCAAAGACGAATTTTGTGTCGCTAATTGCAATATATAACTACCCATAGGCAGCCCTGAATTCTCGCAGATCTTCACGGCGATGCCTTCATTCTGTAGCTGTCGTGTTCCTTGTCAGTTGCCATTGCGCCTCTTCGGTACAGCTCACAGGCCACCATTTCAACGTTTCTCTGCGCTGGTCGAGTCCTAGGGGTTCCGCCTTCACTTGGCGTGGTATCGCACTTCCAAAGAGAACAAAAGCCCGGCGAAACTTTGGGATCGCGGACAAAATCGCTTCACACGCCGAACACCGGGAAGCTTGTCTGTTAAGGTGCCGACACTCTGTGAAATTTGTTTTGTATTAGTGGGAAATGCTTCCAGATATTGATGCCTATTTCAAAACTAGGAGTAAAGAAGTCTAATTATAAATACACATGATACCAAACATATGCCCAATTCGGCTGCATATCGGTACTCAAGCGAGACAGGTCAAGATCGTGTTTCATACTAGATAGATAAAGAATGAATGGGACAATAAGTACAGTTTTATAAGACTTATTACTTACTGCTGTTGGAATACCGTCCATAGCCTACTAGATTTTACAAATTATAATACTTATGGGTAACTAGAATTTTTATGTAATTTTGGTTTTCGAATTCCAATATAAAGGTGTACCATTTTAACGTAAACCATAGTTGGTCATGGTACATGGTTGAAGATTGCAAATAAATTGAATTAATGAGTGTAATAAAACGTGATCATGCCTAACTGTATTGTAAAAGTAATAAAAGACAAAAATAGATTTGGAAAATACACATCTGAGTTGGTTTGTAATCGCCATTTTATTTGTCGGACATCCGTTATTTTCCGTATAATAACAAACAACATATTCAAGACGATCAGCTTCCTTTCTACTCTGTTCCATGTTTGCACTTTTCAGTTCCCCCTGTCTTGTAACTATCTGCTCACCACTTCCAACTACTTTTTCGTAAGTCTTCCCCGTCTTCTTCTGGAATTTCTTCCCATTTCCACTGCTGTCTTGAGTGATCGTTCTTCTGGCATTCTCAGAAGGTGTGTTAGTCACCATAACCATGCTTATTAGTTCCACGCACTCTTCTTCTATGCATTTATATATTTTCTGTCGGAACTGTGAGAATGTTTCCGTAGTTACCTTTACTTAATTCGTTTTTTATTTCGTCCTCTTCTGATATTCTGTTTGCATAGGTGAGCCCAAAATATTCAAAGTCAACTTTATATCCTCAGCTTATTATTCCTTTTCATTTGTCTATTTTATTTACTGTTGCATATATTCCACTCTTCTTCTTTGTGTGGTATCGATGATCGATGTTAGCGACCAATCACTGGCTGGCTAGCTTAATTAACTCCTGAACTCCTAAGCAGTTCTTAAATTTCTGAAGCACGAACTGGTTCTTCGTCCAATTCTTATTTTCTTCTCGATTTGATTCCATTTAACGTGGTATATTACTACGAAGCCAGTAAAACCAGTGAAAGTGAGTGTTGTGGTATGCTGTTAAACTGTCTATTCTAGTAATAGAGCTACAACGAGCTTTAGATTTGGTCGGGAACAACCAGGAAGTGTTTGCTGACTAGAATTTATCCAGTTAGGAGCCGAGGTAGAGCATTCAGTTACAAGATAAACGTTCAGAGGGTTACTGACTATTTCTTACAAAGTGGTAAGAGGTTATAAGGGCAAGTTTGGTGCGGCAAATCGTTAAGCTATTATAATTATATTTAGAAGTTAATTTTAAAAGAATTATTTTGCAAAATTCAATAGTGATTTGAGTACTCAACGTTTTCGACAATTATAGTTTGAAATTTGAACATTTTGGAATTAGGTTATATTTAGAATTGACATTTTTTAATCAAGTTTGGATACATCTAACATTTGATTAAATAATTTTTTGACAATCTGTATGTTATTTTGTAATGCTAGATTAAACTTCAATGTGCTACTAATAAACTGAACATACAAATTTAACTTTATGAAGTACCTGAAACTTGTATTTGATCCTTAAAATCAAATAGTTATTATAATTTAAAAGGAATTCAGTCTTTAGTTTCAATAGAGGAAGTTGTTAGTTGAAGATTAACCCATTCAGCTGTGAATTAGGAGTCCCATTCCTTACATCACATAATTTTAAATGTCAAATTGATTCAGGAGTTACGTCAATTCCTACTTATCATATTAAGAAGTAAGGTAAGTACACAAGTGAACTGTACCTGATGGCAACTATGTAGGTATTTATTGAGACAGGTACACAAATGTTAAACAAAGACAAACATTCAAAAAAGTTGCAAAGTTAACAAACATAAAAATTTGTTTCATTCGTTCATTTAATGGTCACTGCCATGGGATTTAGCATTTGCGACGTTGCGTTCCACATTTAGGGCGAGATTCCTTTGCCTCTTCTGATTTGTTCTTTTTCCCCTTCAGCTGGTCTACCACTCGGAATTCTTTTGCTACCTCTGGTAACATTAAACCTTCGTCTGGCAATGGCAGTTAGCTGAAGTACCAAATTTCTCATGACGTTCTCTCATAAGAGTGATCAATTCATCAAACGATCAACTATTATTTTATGCGTTTTTAATTACCTATTCTGTTCGATCATCGAGTCTCTGAAGTAGATTATATGCAATTTTGATCTTTTATCCGTTGTTTGGCTTGGACAAAACATTTTTTCTGCGTTTTTTTTTTGGTACTGAAGAAACGCTTTTGGGTTTCAATTGAGAGCATTGAGAGCAAAACATATGCACGATCAGTACCTTATCGCAATCCGTACTGTTGTTAGGCGCTGACCAATGAAAACCGTTCATTATTTCGTAGGTCCTTGCGCCATGTATGTTTTGCTTAAATGCAGCTGGGCTGCGGTCGAAGAGGACTTAGAACTGTGCTTTGTATAGTTAGTACAGGGTGTCTCAGAAATAAATTCACTTTTAAAAACGCCATAACTTCTTTATTATTAACTTATTTAGATATAATTATAACAATTGAAAAAAGATTATTTGCAAATTAAGTACGAAAAATTACATCGGTTAGATATTGCCCCTGACGGCGTATGCACTCCTCCCAACGCACCCTTTCGTTTGTCATTATGCGTTGACAAAGTTCCACCCACTTTGATTTCTTCTCGAATACGGTCCTTAATATGTTCTAAATTTTCACGTGGATTATTATACAGTATACACCCTGCTGTTGAGATAACCCCATAAAAAAATCCAGCGGAGTCAAGTCAGGACTTCTTGTGGAATAGTTAATGTTTCTTCTTTGAAAAATTAATCTTTTTGGAAAAAGATCTCTTACGGTTTCTAAAGTAATAGCTGCCGTATTACTAGATGCTCCATCTTGCTGGAACCACGCTTCGTCATTAAATCTTATGAGTCCAAGAAGTTGAGGAGCAAGAAACTAATGGAAAACGCAAGGGCATGTTTGGAAGGGTGCATACGCCGTCAGGGGCAACATCTAACCTATGTAATTTTTCGTACTTAATTTGCAAAGATTCTTTTTTCAATTGTTATAATTATCTATGTAAATAAGTTAAAAATAAAGAAGTTTTTAAATGTGAATTTCTTTCTGACACACCTTGTATTAAGCTTCAGGCCTATAATAAGGCCCATAAGAATATTAAGTGACTGTGGCAATGGGTTTTACTCCTCTGTTTTCCTTCAATACGACTTCGCACTTTGTGTTTTTCAGCGACACGTTTATTAATCTTCCTAGTGTTGCCGTGATCTGTAGGTGTGTCATAAGTTCATATAGTTTTTACCCCTTGATTATATTATATAGTATCTATAGTACGATATATAGGTGGTTAATGTAGAGGTAGATTTTGTTCATATCACTATGATAGGGTACTACTTTATGGTGAAGATCTGGTTTCTGAAAATCCCTACACATTCTCATGGGATATTATCGTCATAATGTGTAACAAAGATGCCAGCAGTTTGTACACTACATATAATACAGCTATACTCTTGTTAACCGTTTCGTAAACTGGATATAATACAATCACTCCCGATGCGTCCTCATTTCTTTAGTATTCCATATTTCAAGTATCATTTCTCTTTGTATTTCTTGCCCGCTCAGCTTTAAACATGTGACGTTTGCTCGAGTATATAGGAACAATGCCCGGACCGTCCAGAGAAACCTTCCAGAGCTCCAGAACCATCCCGAGGTTCCGAAACCTGTATATTATTGAGCCGATTTTCGGTGGCAACACAACCCCTGAACTTCTTGGTCGAGTCGATTCTCGGTGGATACAACTACCGTCAAGCCGTTTCGGTCCCCGAGTCAGTATCAGCCCAGAGTACGCTTTGAGCTGCAGACGGTTACGTTGCCGACGAATTATGAGCTACATAAAAGGTCAATTGCAACCGGTAGAAATGGATTTAAGACCGCCGTTACGTTGCAAACATAACTACTAACCGATTTCGCCTGGCTTTTTAGTTTGTCAATGCCAATTCCCACTTCCTTCTAAGTCGGTGCGGCTTGTACGTGATAGTCTTGGTCCTGCAATTGTTCTCTCCCATCTACCTCAAAAGTTTCCAATCGTACTCTTGCAGTACATTACTGTATTTTGACAGTTATTTTTATAACGTGGTAAAAGTGTTTTTCAATTTAACTTTCCTTCGAGCATTTTATCAAGATACCTATTGATATTTCTTTGTTCTGCACCGTTTATTTTCAATTTTTGCCTTGCTTACATATGCTTATTTTCGTCACCATTGTGTCTGTATTTGAATTCTTGGTCATATCAGTGATTCTGCATTTTGAGTCTTCGCTGAGGTATTACCGCTTTTGCAAGCGGTTCTATTGTTCGTTCCATTGCCAGTTGAATAATAAAGGAACATGACGACACTAAAGAAAGTAAGAAATGAGCACAAACAAGTACAAATAATTCTGTGTATTTTCGATGATATGAATATCACATTATACTATTGGGTTTTGTACAATACACAAAACCGTTGAATCTTGAATCTTTGCAAATTGCAAGGTTTCCAAATATCCGAATTATTCCTAAATTGATTTAAAATACGACTCTGAGATTGGCAATAGGGACAGGTTTTTAACGAACCTTTCTGTTTAATGGGCTTCCATGAGTTAACGGCTTTCTGAAGGGTTGGATTGACGGAGCAGGTCTCACAACGCTGGAAGGGTCCAAACAGCTAAAACGCGGAAGACTAATCGAAATCAAATTATTATTTCGTAAGAGTAGTAGAAGGTTTCCGGTTTTTGGCGCCGGTGAGGGGAGACCCAGCGCGAAGGGTTAGCTAGTAGGTAGCAGGTAATTAACAAGAATTTGAAAATTCGAACACACCCTTAAGTATAATGAATTTGGGCGTAGCAATTATTTATCCTAGGCTTAAATTAAAGTGGGCACATGCAGCTGACGGAACGGAGGTGTGGGGTGTTAGTGTATGCATAGAGAGCTTTTGGAGCTTGTTTGCTTAATTATCTCTCGCCGCTGTTAGTCGCGACTTCAGTGGTTTACACGTAAAACACTGGCACCCGACGAGCCAATCACGCCCGTCTCTTTCTAGCGCCCGCACAAGTGGCGCCCTCTCCCTCACCGTGTACATTACAATTATTGCTAAACTCTCTTCTGCCTCATCCTTGTCGGCAGTTGGCGTCTCTCTCGTTTTTAATTACATTCCATTACATTTAATTTATATTTACATTGGTGTTTCAGTTTTTTCGCGCAAACAGGAGGTTTATTCGAACTGTTGTGGATCTGCAAGTCTCATTATTAAGGCTCGCATTCGAGCAACTTCTTATGAATGTTTCATTATCCGTTCTTACGCTTTTTACTGCTCGGAAATACTTTTGCTTCGTTTAGAGCTTGTTGCCAATTATACGGTTTTATCTGCGCTCACAATTCACATAGTCCTCCAATTATGGGCGCAATTAGACTGGCTGTAGTTTATCTCGTTAATTATTGTTCCAAGTGGAAATTTAATTTAATTTAGGTGCCGTACATGTGTTTGCATATGTATGTTTGCTTACCTATACGCGCCTAATTGGTGTGCTGTCATGACCCATCACTTCCATTATATCTCCCGGCGCGAACCAAATTTCGCGTGGTGTTTTTCATTACTCTAACTAAACTAATTTATGCATGTGTCGCCTGCTTCGTGGGGAGCTCAAAGCTACGCCGCTCCCGAGGGAGAGCGATATCGCTCAGATAAGACCGCGTTTTGTAAATAAACACCAAAATTTGGTCAGCCCCTGCACCTAGCTTCAAGAAGTCGAGGTGAACTCTTAATTCTGGCGATGCGATGGTCAAGTTTGAAATGCCACAAAAATGTTGCAAAGTTTAAAACGAAAATTGTTGGAAATTAACCTGTAGGTTAGGATAACAAAATGCAAGATAGTTCCTTGTTGCAAGTATAGTAACACTAACAATGGGTTGTATTAGATTAATTCCCAAGAAAAAAAAACAGTAATTTAAATAGAAGGGAATTTCCCATAATGCAAAACGCAAAACATTTGGCAGACAGTAGCCTCTTTCAAATAGTCATAGTTTAGACACGTGGTGAATTCTTTAGCAAGCAAGCATTCTAGAAATGACTAATTTTCCAAACTTAGTAGAAACTAATTAAACTCAGTTCCAAATACAGTAACAGTGGAAAAGTGAGAATAGCCAATCAAGTTTCTCATACAATTAATTTAAGTAACAGCAAACATTTGATCAAGGGTTGGATATACCGTTTCAAAAAGTTATGTTGATGTTTAGATATCGATTTACTAAAGCTAGTAAAATATGACTTGTATTTATTCAAAATTAAAAAAATACAGCTATTCCTTGTCTCAAGTGTAGTAACAATCAGGACGGGATTCATTAGATTAGTTTTAAATGGTAAAATAATGAATAAAAACAATTTTACTCAGCATAAAAAACCAAAACGAAGAGTAAAGTGGTGCAAGAATTAAGAGAGGGTTGCTATTTTGGTCAGGAGTGGAAAGTACGGATTGGGCAGCAGGAGTAGTAGGACTGATAGTAAGTGCAGATAAAATAAAAAATATAAAGAAAGAAAAATACATAAACAAAAGACTGTTAACATTAGAAATAATAACCTATAGCCCTAATGGCAACGCGAGAAAAGAAGAAAAAGACGAGTTCTACCAAATGCTACAATTAGAAATAAATAATGGAACGAGAAATACTATAATTATGGGAGACATTAACGGAAGAGTAGGGAACAACAACGAAAACATTCAAAGGTATAGGGGACCATATGGGTTAAAACAGTGAACAGTAACGGTGAACATTTGATACACTTATGTGTAACGACCTAACACTGACAAACGCAATATTCAAACATAAGAGCATACATAAATTTACTAGAGAAGTAAAATCAAGAGGCGAAAAATTCATAATAGACTACTTCATAGTAAGTAGAAAATATAGAAAAGTGATTGAAGATGTAAAAGTGCAAACACATGCAAAAATTTGGTACGGATGGAAGTTATGAAGAAAAAAGAAGAAACAAAACAAACCAAACGGAAAATAATAATAAAGGAGTTAATAAAATTTACAGACTAAAAGACGAAGAAACCAAGGGCGTACAAAAATAAACCACAAAATAGATTAAAAAGGGAGGAAGCAGAAAATGTAAAAGAAATAGAAAACAAATGGAAGTAATTTAAAAAAAATATATTCTAGCCGCGAAAGAAAGTTGCGGGACAACCAAAGCGACTAACATATACAACAAAAAGAGTAAATGGTGGACCCCAGAAATACAACAGAAAATAAAAGATAAGAAACAAAAATGGAGAAAATATTTAAAGTCACAACGGGATGAAGACTGCGCTTCATATAAAATAAGTAATAAAGAAGTTAAGGACGCAATGAAAGAAGCAAATAAACAATCATGGGCAGATTTGAGGGAAAAAATGAAGGAACAGTATTCGGAAAACCGGAAGTTATTCTATGATACACTAAAACAGATCGAAAGAAAACCTAGATTAGCTAATATAAAAGACAAGAAAAGGTAATATATTAATGGATGAGAAGGACATGATGGATAGATAGAAACAATACTTTGATGAACTAACAAAAAGAAGCATTGAATAACAAGAACGAGAAACATTACAAATAAAAAACAATGAAAGAAATGACATACAACTGATAGCAGAACAACAGCTTACGCAAGCTATCAACAAATTCAAAATAGGGAAAGCAGCGGGACGAGATGATATTACAATAGAAATGCTAAAATACATGGAGAAGAAGCAAGAACAGTGTTCAAAGACCTGTTGAATAATATTATTAGAACAAAAGAAATATCACAAGAATGGAACAAAGGTATAATACTACAGCTGTACAAAAAAGGAGATGTAAGAGAATGTAAGAATTATAGAGGAATTACCCTATCAGGTATACCAAGCAAAGTATTTACGAGAATAATCGAAAACAGACTGAGAGATAAAATAGAAGATACAATAGGAGAGGCACAACACGGGTTTAGAAGAGGAAGAAGCACTCAAGACATAATATTCATATTAAGACAAATAGAGGAAAAACTAATAAGAAAAGGAAAAAACATCATATGGTGTTCATAGACCTGCAGAAGGCTTTCGACAAGATAAGAAGAAATGATGTATGGGAAGACCTAAGGAAAAGAGGAATAGAAGAAGAAATGATAGAAATAGTCAAGATATTATACAAGAACAATATAAACAAAGTGAGAACATACAATGACTAATCAAAAGAATTCACAAAAAAGATAGATTTTAAACAGGGATGCGTGGTTAGCCCACTGCTATTCTCAATTGTAATAGATAAAGCCACCAGGAAATGCAAATAAAAATGCAAATATATGAAAATAGGAACATGGAAAATGAAATCAATCCAACTCTAAGCCATGTTATTAGCGGATGATAGGGTGTTAGTGGCAAAATCAAGACTATTTAGGAACAATAATAGAAAACAGCGGTAAAATAGGGAAAGACATACCAGAGAGAATAGGAAAAGTAAGGAAACTATACAACACCCTTAGAAATTCATTTTGTGGAAAAAGAAGATTCCAAAGGAAACCAAGACACAGGTATACCAAAAGGTCATGAGACCCTCTCTAACCTTTGGAGGCGAATCCTGGGTCCTAACAAACAAAAATAAAAGTCGCATCAAGGCCGCTGAGATGAGATTTATAAGGAAAATCAAAGGGATTACTAGCGAGGATAAGATAAGAAACTCAGCAATAGTGGAAGAGTTGAAGGCAGAACTCATAGAGAAAATTATAGAAGAAAGACAACTGAGTTTACTGGGGCACCTACATAGAATGAAAGATGATACAATAGCAAAGTAAATATACGAAGCGAGAATCCAAGGAAGAAACAAAGTGGGACGCCTAATAAAAAGATGGGAAGAATAAGTCAGATTAGGGGCAGAGAATCGAGGAATAAGTTGGGGCGAAGTAAGAACAATGGCAAATGATAGGAAGATATGGAAAAGAAAAATTAAGGACTCATAAGAACGAAGCGTAATACGTAATCCAATAAAATAAATGTAATATACCAATGTAAATAATATAACAAGATGTAAATGCAAAACATGCAGACCAATATCTGTGAGGAGGAAGCAATGATGTAATCGATGTAGCGAATTTGGTGGGCAGCACAAAATCAAAGTCTAGATGCCACAAAACTCTTCTTCTTCTGTTGCTAACTTTTAAAATAAACTATTATTTGTGATATTAGTGAGTCGCCCAACACTTCTCCTTTCCCTATGATGGCTTCATTGTGTGATTCGAACCAATCTACTTTCTTCGATTCTACCTATGTGGAAGTTTCATTAACTAATATTTTAAATTTTACATGCATCTCTTATAGTATTCTACTGCCCAATCTTCATGTTTTGTTTTCCCAGCTATTCTTCTCATTAGTCTTTATGTTTATGGTTTTGTTTGCGCTCTGCATGTCGTGTTGCACTTTTATATATACTAACCTTCTTTTCCTTCCTTATGTACCAATTACCCCCAGATGGTAGAGTTGAGACACCCTGTTACTCTCTTTGATTGTGCGGTATACTCTCTAATTTCTTTAATGAGGCTCGATAGCTGGCAACAGTTATTTCCAAATACTATTTTTCAATCACCTGTTGTATTCACATCTCACGGGCTCTTGTGCGATCGTCAATGATATATATTTTTCGGTGCAGAGACGATCAAGTTAAATACAATATTGACAAATAGGTGGAACATTCTCTGCAATTCTCTTCTTCAGTTTCGGAGGGCAAGGCTTACGAGCAAAGAGGGCTTATACAGTTGAGGATTTTCATTTTGAAGTGATCTCTCTCTTTCTCTCTCTCTCTCTCTCTCTCTTTCTTTCTATTTAGCCTCATCTAGTACAATTTTGAACCTAGACCTCCTTTAAGCCTTTTCACTGTTCCCTATTTTTGTCTGTTCGCATACATCCCAAGTCACCGATTCTTTTTGATGTCATCCACTCAACGTATCTAACGCCTTTCCCTCTTTCGTATGCCATACAAGGGTTCCAATCAATTAATTTTGTTGTTTCATCTAGCATCTTGTATTCGTTCGTTGTGACCCGTCAATCTCCACTTCAGATGCGCTATTCTCTCTGTAACGTCTGCCATTGTTGTTTTTGGTCTTATACCTATACCCATTCGTCTTTGGATTTTTAGGGATATTCCGAACATCGCTCTTTCCACGGATCTCTGGGCTTTAGTTAGCTTTTCTACATTTTTTTTGTGAACGTCCATGTTTGGACACCGTAGGTTCATCATCATCATCATCATTTATCAGCACACATTATTCTATTTTTGAACAAACGCCTTCCCTTGTTGCCATTTTGTTATGTCGAATTTTTTTCTATTAATGTTTCTATCATATCTTTTTTAAAGTCTTCTCTACCGATTATTCGAATTAATTGGTTTATCTGCGAGAATTCGCTGGTGTCTCTTTGTCCTGATGTTAGCAGGGCTCTACATTTCATTATAATTTCTTTTGCGTTCTCATTGATCTTGTTACTTTTTCTTTCCACGTTCTTAGAAACCTGCTGCCTTAATCTCTGTAGCATGTTCTTTCATTGCATATTTTGACATATTCTTAATTTTGTTTTAATTTCTTTCTGGCACTGCTCACGGTTACGTCTTAGTGTCTCGTTGCTTAATAATATATTAGTTTTCTTAAACACTTGCTCTTTCTAGTTTCTTATTTATGCCTAATCTCGCTAATACTAACCTGTGGTCACTTCCTGTTGTAAATGCGCTGATGCCACATGAACTCTCAATTATTTTCATAATTGAAGACAGTATATAATCGGTTTGATTCTTTTTTCTACTATCATGACTGGCCAATGTCCATCGTTTCTGTGTTTTTGTCGAAAAATATATTTGTGGCGTGAAGTCATTCTATTTCTACAGATTCCATTAGTCTGTCTTCTCTTCCATGTCGTGGGCCATATTCTAAGTTCACTATTTTGTTTTGATTTTTAGTTTAATTTCTAATTTTGCATTAAAATATCCCAAGATAGTAGCAGTTCTTGTATGATGTTCATCTAGCGCTCGAGTGAGTTCTCCGTAAAAAAATCTACAGCGTCGTCTTTATAAGTTGATTTTGGTGCGTAAACTTATACTACTTTGATAGCATAATTTCCTGAGATGGTTAAGAATAGATAAGCAACTCCGTTTGATATACCTTTGTTAAGCTTAACCAATGGCGACATTTCCTTATTAATTATAAATTCGACACCGCTTAAACTGTTCACCTCACTTCCATTCCAGTATAAATTGTTTCTAAATTGCACTTGTAAACCCGCTTCACCTTTTTTTCTTATTTCCGCCAATTCTATGATATCTCATTTATTTCGACCGTCTCTTTCTCTACTTAGTTCTGTTAGTCTATCGTTGTGCTCAGTGATCTTATATTGTATGTGGCTATATGTAATATTGTTTTCGAATCCATTGGTTTTTGGTAGCCTGGTCGATTCCTCAGCGATTCTTGCACACTCTGCTTTGTAGTTACTTTGACCGGTTCCTTGGTTAGAGACTCCAAAGCCGTTGGGGGCTAAGGACCAATTTCATTTAACTCTATTCATAACCAGCCAATATTTGTAGGTTTTTGGCAATTCTCACCTCGCCTGTCTGGCGTCTTGGTTAGTAAGTATAATCAGTCTCAATGATTGTGATCGCCTTCGTCGATTTTTAGTGTAGATTCTTCCGCCGCCAAACCTAAGATACCTTCCAATCGTGAATATACCCATTCTTACAAAGCCCTTTCTTCCTATTACGTGTTGAGCAGTTCCTGTAAGTGTCTTTTTGAGCCTCGGGGTCACAAAGTCGGTACTAACAATTATTAACTATGATATTGTTAGTTCCTGGGGACTGTGAAGTGATACTAATTTCAAATTGTCTGAAATTCGTAAAAATGGAATTGAAGAAAATCAAGAACTTGTATTAGAATAGGCCAGTTACCATAGAAAGGAAACTAGAAAAGTTTTGCAATATGGGGCTGAAATTTTGAAGCAAGAGAGATAGTTGACATACCGTCAGATAGAGAAAAAGAAGAGCAAATGAGGCACCATGCTGTTTGGTATCGGGAAATGCTATCGAAATTTGAAACTTGAGCTTCTCGTAATGCCAGTAGCATCGTTACGGAATCTCAGAACATGATGTGGTGTTCGCAGATGAAGCAATTCCAATCACAAACAGAAGATCAAGGTCAATGAAAAATATGATGTTCACATCCGGGAAAATTTCGGGGTACGTGGTCAGACAAACGTAGAAGATGGGCCTTGCATGCTATGGGAGCTCAAAAGTCTCCATTCAAAGTCATGGTCATGGTTTCTACACCAGGACAATTCCACTGCACATTGGACAACTGCATATATCGTCTATTTGGCAACGACCAGGTTAAATGCGCTTCCACACCCTCCATATAGCACCATTCCTTATACCTGTGATGACAAGGAACTGCTAAAGGCATGTGAAGACTGGTTCCACTATTGATTTCGAAGAATTCTTGATACGTTTTCAATCGAAATGGGCACAAAGGAGCATTGCGAAATTGAGCATCTGAAGCTGTAAAACACTTAGATCGAAAGGAAAAGGACTTGCACTGCGATTCTTGTTTAAAGTTAAAAAGGTTCCAGTTACAAAATTAAAATACAAATTTAAACCAATATTTATTTGTCTTCAAACCACACAGAAGCAGACAGCCATTAAACGCTTGCCATGCTTTCTCCTTGAAAGCAATCCTACATATCGCTGCGATTTTAATGCAAATATTTGCCGCATAGCTGCTGATAAATTACATGCTGATTACTTAACCACGAAATATTATAAATACAAGGTGAAACAAAAAATAGGAAACATTTTAAATAAATTTGTAATTACGTTGTAATCAACTTTTACTTAACCATGCAAACTACTTTCCAGGATTGCACTATCACGCTTCGGGTAAAATACCTAAATATCTAAGCTGATAACATCATAACCTATTTATTCCAACCTTTGCATTCTCGCTGTAAGTCTTTCAATGTTTACATAACCTTAAAGGTTTACGTTTTCACGAACAATAACCAGTGTGCCTAGAACGATTCAGGTAGAAATCTAGTAGCTGTTTAAGTGTTTACCTACCACACGGTATTAACCATTTTGTACTATTAAGAGAGATTATCTGTATACATAAGGTTGGAGAATTTTGTTTAAATTCATTATGTATTCACTATGTATTTTTATCTAAAAAAATGGGGATGACACCATAACTCTGAAACGAAAGAGACTAGTGGCGCTATTCGCCAAAAATGGTTTCTCAAGGTTTTATAGAATCTATAACAATGAATGAATTATAGCTAAACCGAAAAGAAAACTATATAAAATTATTTATTTCATATGCGATATTTTTCTTTCGTTATTCCAATTTAACTGAAGAGAAATCCATAGACAGATACTAGCAAAGAAGAAAAGTGAAGAAGGTACATTAGGCTTGGTAATTAGTCATTTGTTTTAGAGATAGAAATTCTTCTGTTAGTGTATAAAATAAAAACCATACATATCGATAATAGATGAGGAAGAATCAAAAATAGAAGAAACTGTATAAGAGTATCCGTTTGGAATGGAATGTTTTTGTTTATTCGTGAGTTTGGCATAATATTCTACCACAGTTTAGGAGGGCTAAATTTTAGTTATAATTAAAAAAAGAAAGAAAACGAGGAATCATATATCCAAAAATGGATATGAAATAGCGTACGAAGAATGGAATCAAAAACTGTATACAATTAACTTTAGAAAGTATAACTTTTCGTTACTGTATACAGTCGTAAAAAATCTGGTGTGATACACGCACACAACTTCGTTTTACAGTGATCTTATAATTAGCCAAAAATTTGATTTTAAATTTTTAAGCATTTGTAAAAAAATTTCAAAAATTACAAATGTTACAAAAACGGTACAAAATAGAGTGTTATTTCAAGAGACAAATTTTCTCTAGAATTTTAAGGTAAATTCAAAAATGTAATAATATACCGGGTGTTCTATTTAAAATAGGAGTTAATAAACAAATAGAAAAAAACAAAAGAAACCCATTTTAGAAGTATTCAACTGGAAAACCACCTATCTCACATCAATACACATTAAAAAATGTAATAAAAATGTTAAGTTAAAAAAAATCATTAGAGCTGTTTTTGAAAAAATCGAAAAAACTGAGTAAACACCTACTTCCGGTTATACGATTTTCTTCAAAAGCTTGCTGTCGCACCTACATAGTACACAAAAATTATATATGAAGTTTCAACTCCATACCTCTTTCGTTTTTGAGATATTCTGTTCACAGGCAGACACACAGACAGACAGACACACAGACAGACCAATGAAAAAAAAATGTTTTTTGGGATCAGGGGACTCTAAAACGTGAAGATCTGTTGAAAACTCAATTTCGAATTTTTGGGTTGAATCCAATACTTCCTTTATTGTAAAAGGAAGTAAAAATGAAGGCATATATCCAACAGCCGGTAGATGATAACTGCCGAGGAGACGAAGACAAAGGAAGCTGTAACAGTCATAAATTTAATGCATGTTGTTTTTGCACCTATTCCTTAGGAAACGTTTCTACATGACAAATAAAACATAGAACTTTATACAGGTCTAATGAGGTGACGTATAGATTGTTGCCATTACAAATTGTTGCGGAACTTTGACGCTATTTGAAATCTCTCGTTTTCCTAGTTACATATTGGTGGAGAAATAAAAGCTAGGAGATTGTTGATAGACATAAACAAAACGGTATAGAAATTTTAGTTAGAAAGTTTGTATAAGGCAAGAAGAATTCTTGGTTTCTGTACTAAATATGGTAACGATGCGTTTGTCTATTACTGTCTTGAAGGGCATGGCCACATCCTGAAATGGAAATTTAATGTTTGCAGTTACACTTATAAGCCCGAACACTAACTAAGGGGTGAGTCGATTTCATGGCGTAGCGTTAAAGTACTTATCAATTATTTCTCTACAGATTTATTAGTTTGGTTTATCAACTTTGATCAACCTTTCTCTACCATTTTTTGAGCGTTCTTCTGTGCTGTCATAGATTTTTGTCTGCTTTAGATGTTTTTACAACGATTTGAGTCGCTGAAGGTTCTGTTTTCCTCTTATTGTGAATTCATTGTGTGCAATAAGGTACTGAAAATTGGTCTGATACCAGATGTTTAATCATGATTGCGTTCAAAACATGTATTTGAGAATTATCATATGCAATATAAAATAATCGTGATTTTAGCATTACAAGCACGCATTGTATCTACAATTTGTCAGATTGTTAAGAAATTTTAACTGTAATATTTTACATGCAGATGTACGCACTTGAATTATTATTTGGATGATATACAGGGTGTAAAAAAAGTCTGGAATATAGCAAATATTTCAAAAACTACTGGAGATGAATTTTTCAAAATTATCAAACTTATATAGGTAAAAACCGCGCATCTAGGAAGGACAAAACCGTTTCTGTAACTGTACAGGGTTAGTCAGAAAAAATACCAACTTTTGTATTTTAAATTGGACATCCTGCATATTACCGAGGAATCAAATAGTCCTTCAAAAGACAAATTCAACGATATGGGGTTTGACGGATTTATTGCTTAAAAAGACTTAAGAAAACTAATTTGAAATAAATTAACAAGAACACGGTGTAAATAGGAAATACATGAAGATTGGATATAAATTACTTTATAAGATGTTCAGGGGATCTAGCAGGCCACTCAATTTCGCCTCTCCTCCCTATCCACTGATTTGGGAACATTTGGTTCAAAAATTGGCGCACCTGTAAACCAAAATGAGCGGGCGCGCCATCTTGTTGAAACCAGATTTTGACAGATAAATCCGTCAAACCCTATATCGTTGAATTTGTCTTTTGAAGGACTATTTGATTCCTCGGTAATATACAGGGTGTCCAATTTGAAATACAAAAGTTGGTATTTTTTCTGACTAATCCTGTACAGTTACAGAAACAGTTTGTCCGTTTTTACCTATATAAGTCTGGCAATTTTGAAAAATTCATCTCCAGTAGTTTTTGAAATATTTGCTATATTCCAGACTTTTTTTACACCCTGTATATATGTGCGCACCAAAAGTATGGAACATACCAAATAAAACTGAAATAAATGTTTTTTTTGTAAAAATCCCGAAACACGTCAATTTTCTTGTTTAAAAATACACATTGGAATGTCAAAATCATTTTCCGAAATTCATTTGTGTGTAAGTGATGACGTCATCAGTATTTTTGTTAAATGTCAACCCCCATTTTTTTGAGTTTTTGATATATCATTCAATTGTTTAGATAAATGACAGTATAAAAATTTTGATACCTTACATAAGAAAATTTTCGAGAAATAAATTATTTAATGTTTAAGAAACACATTCTTAACAAAGATGATACAGATGTGCCAAATAATACCTCTTGGTATCAGCAAGATGGCGCCCCGCCACATTATGCGCGTACTGTCCGCGATTTTTTGAATAATTGCTTTCCTGCAAGGTGGATCGGTAGAAGAGGACCACTAGAGTGGCCAGCTAGGTCGCCTGACCTTACACCCCTCGATTATTTTTTATGGGGCTATTTAAAATCAAAAGTATATTCTACTAGACCGCAAGACATCGAAGATCTGAAAAATCGTATTCGACAGGAAATTCAAAGAATTACTGAAGATGTTATCTATAATGTCTTAAGAGAACATGTGGATAGACTTGCTTATTGTCGAGAAGTGAATGGATGGAATTTTGAGCATTTACTTTGATACCTGCAGTTGCTTTTACATTAAAATCTTCTGTGTATTCATTGTTTATTGTGGTTTTCAATAAAGGCGTTTATTAAACATTAAATAATTTATTTCTCGAAAATTCTCTTATGTAAGGTATCAATATTTTATACTGTCATTTAAACAATTGAATGATCTATCAAAAACTCAAAAAAATGGGAGTTGACATTTAAAAAAAATACTGATGACGTCATCACTTACAAACAAATGAATTTCGGAAAATGATTTTGACATTCCAATGTGAATTTTTAAACAAGAAAATTGACGTGTTTCGGGATTTTTACAAAAAAACATTTATTTCAGTTTTATTTGGTATGTTCCATACTTTTGGTGCGCACTGTATATATAGATACTTACCTTATTAAATATGAGCGTGATTAATTGAAAATATGGTTTTTATCTGGATTTTCGTGTCGTTCTTAAATGATCAACATAAATACCTCGAATAGCTCTATCGAGGTATCCGCAGTCACTTCACAGAGCCTGGCGCCCATTCATTAATATTGTAATTATAACGATTGGTCCTTTATTTTGTAATTAAATTATTACCACTCTACCAAGCGATAAGAAGAATGACACCTGTATTTAGTTATCCATTTCAGTGCTATATATTTATGTATCTGATTTACACTTGGTTTCAGTGAAATCGGTTAGGCCTAAAAAGTCAAGTAGACGCTTTTTTAGTAAAATAAAGCTTTACTTAATATATGTAGTTATTATTAGTTGGCAGTTCGAGTAACTAGGCAACTACAAATACAAGTTTATACATCCAAAAATTAGGTGTGGTCGATTTTAATACAACCAGGTGTACTTACACTTAGAAATGTGAATATTTTAATTAACAACGACAAAAAGGACTTCTTGAGAGCAGCTCTTCTTCTTCTGTTCATGCTTGTCAGATGGATATTTTTATATGATGTGTCTTATGTTCCATATGTGCTCCCGCGCGCCCTTTACAAATGCTACCTGGTCATGAATTTGCAACTGTAAGTATGATTTGACTTCATTAATGATTATGAGGACTTTGCTAGCATGTGAGACTAGGGTTATATGAGTCTGTACCTTCTGCACTTTTCCTTGGGTCTTTTCATGTGTAGGGTAGAAGTATTGATGTAGTCTATACTTTAGGCCAGCTCCCGCTTCACCATATTCCCTGACAGATCCGATAATATTTACGCCCGTTTCTCCCATAGCTTTTGAGTACATCTGAAGATATGCCACCGATTTCAGGGGATTTATCATGTTTCAGCTTCCGTATAGCTCTTCTAACTTGATATTTCATTATTCATAGCTTTTGTTGCTCTCAGAGGCCCAGCTGGCTGCGATCTTACTACCACGAAAAGTCAATCACCCATCCGAGTGCCGACCACGACTAACGTTGCTGACGCTCGTAAACAGATCCAATCCATTTCAAATGCGGATTTTTTTTCTTTTAGTTCTAGATTTGGTATGGTATCTCCCTGCTGAACTTATAAGCAGAGCCTTTAATTACAAATAAGTGCTCCGGTTGTTTAAACGACCTTAGTAAAAACGCAAAAGAATGTTTGAGCATGTCCGTAGTCGGTAGATCGGCGAATTTTTGCAGTGGCGCGGTCGTAATTGTCCGTGGAGCTCTCGAAGGCTTATAAAGTTATTTTTGCGTCCTATTTAGTCGATACTTGCAGAAAAGAATGCCAGGCATCCCGGTGTCTCGTCGCATGCGTTCGCATGCGGGCAGCAGCTCTTCCCGATCCGGGCTGCGTGGTGTTTAATTATAATTACGGCGGTTACGATGTTGACGCACCACAAAGGCCCTAAGTAACGCCATCCATTACGCTATACTGGCTCGCATTACTGCCGTGCATTCGCCGTAATCGCATCAAGTATTCCAAGTGCGCCAGTAATTAATGCAGTATACATGTCGTTAACATTCTTAGGTCAACGCGGTGGCTCTAATTTGCTCGTTACCCGCATAAATTAAACGGGGACTTTTCTGGCGATATTAACCGGCAAGTACTACGGATGGATAAATATAACGCAAGTGCTACATATGGGCAATTACGACTCCTTCATTAAATATATACGAATTCAACTCAAATCAAACAAAAATTGGTATAAAAGATCATTTTTCCTTTACAGCCTAAACTATATTCAACCTAGTTTACACTCAGCTCCGGATTCTGTGGCTCAGTTTGTGCTATCTGAGTTTTAAATAGTCAGTCATGAAAAAGCTTGGTTTACATCGCACATACAATCAATGTTATCGTGGACCTACAGCGTATGCAGCACACGTCAAATATTTAGTTTAGAGTTGTGCGTGTAGGAATTTGCAAGTGTCTAACAGATAATGGAATAATGTACCGGGTTGTTTCAAATAATTTCCGCGTTTGTACTATTCCTTGATGTGTGAAATATAGAAAACTGTATTAACTCCTTGAAATCGCAACAGCGAAGAAGAATCTCGTTATGCAAAACTCAGGCGGAGTATCCCAACACATGTGAAACTTCTCTTTTTTAATTTATTCACAGTTTCTACAGCAATGCCACAACCTACAGCGGTTGTGTTCTGCCAGTGATTTTAGGAAAATCTAAAACTAGCATGCGTTGTATTAGGGTCACTGAAGGAAGATGCATCTTAAAATGTGAACTGCCAGGCTATACGTACATGACTTCTGTAACAGGACTTAAGAATACCCTACACTTTTATAGATTGCTTTTGCCCTCTCCCATTGTTAGCTAGCTCAACAGCAATAAGATGTCTTATTCTACTTACCTCAGTACGTGCTTTAAAAAAGTTCTTGTTGAAATGAACCCGAAATTGATATGTACTCTTGCTTCGCTGAAAATGTTAGCTCCAAAAATCTACTCAAGGCAAAAGCACAAATTAATAACAAACGTCTATACTTCCTGTAGAAGACAATTTAACTATTAATAGAACTAAATACTGAACAACGAAGCGAATAACTGTTTCTATCGCGCCTTTATGTGAGCATCAATGTCAATCTACGTGCAAAAAGTTGTTTCTACTTCGCATTTATTTTGATCATGATTAATTTACACTCCGACACCTGCTTCTATGGTGCGTTTATGATAATAGTCTACAGTTCAGACGTTACACTAGACACAAGAAATCGTGCGTGTAAACACGCTGGCGTCGGGCTCCATAGCACAGTGGTTAAGCATTCTGGCTACTAATCTAAGGGTCGAGAGTTTGATCCCCGACCCCGGTGAGGTTTTTACAAAATAAAAAATGCGGATGAAAACCTCTACAGAATGCCATCATTCAGAAGTGATGTAAAGCCATGGGTCCCATGTTACTACAATATGTAGCATGTAAAAGATCCTTTGCTAGGGTTGGGACTTCTTAGTCTCGGCAAAATTCTAAGTTGTACTAAGGTACCTGGTACTCTGCAGGCCTAGATCTTGTCCACGGGGTTGCCCTACTTTCTTGACATCAGTTTCCCCACAACAAATACTACTACTACTACTACGCACGCTGGCACGCAATGAGTCACTCGACCAAATATGGTTTAAAAGAACTCATCTGCAGTAACGACTTCCTGGTTCGAAATACCTGAAGCGGGTTCTCGCAGTTTGGCCCGGCAATGTCTCCACTACTGCGTCACTCGATGACGCGGCCGCTTCTTTTGTTGCACAACGACAGCGCAATAATAGGACTTCAGTTCTCTCTGTGCGGTCTAAACGGCTTTTATTACATCACTACTGTTCTTAGAGCTAATCATAAAAAGCAGGAACGCTTGCTTTCTGCTAGTGCTGATCAAGACCTCGAAAACTAGCTCGCCCAGCGTGCTCCCATGACCACACTAGCAGCACATATTCGCTCCCTACGAACCCCAAGTCGAGTTGGACACTTAAAACCTTAAAAAATCCGACCGCGTCCGACACTGCCACGATGCATGCGTATACGCATATTGGTA
The DNA here is from genome assembly GCA_940337035.1 of Agriotes lineatus. Classification (NCBI taxonomy): domain Eukaryota; kingdom Metazoa; phylum Arthropoda; class Insecta; order Coleoptera; family Elateridae; genus Agriotes; species Agriotes lineatus. Next base: position 27,660 of record CALNHX010008942.1, on the reverse strand, counting down.
CGAGCTCATTGGCGCGTTTAGCTTCTACTTATTGGGCTAAATATTATTATTAATATCTCCGAACAAACAACAGATAGCATACATGTACAAATCGGCGATGTAATGAAATTCTATTCTGAAGACAATCAGACGAGCAAGGTCAAGTTTCCGTTTCACTTGCTTGAAATCAGCATCCATCATTTTCTAAAGGAAACTACGTAAATTTCGTATATTGTCCAGAAAAATCTTGAATTATAATTTCGCTGTGAATGTAAAACGCATTTATTGAAAACCTCATTTGTAGCCGCTATTTTGAACTTTTTGTATAAGAACTCCTGTTACTGAACCTAAAACAACTTATCAAAAATGAAAATTGAGCTAGTGGCACCCTACAGCTGAAACTGTCTATTCTTGTTCCAACAATAGTCCACAAACATATAAAATCTTCATTATTATTTTTGACTACTGCAGCTTGGTACGAGACATCGCTTTTATTTCTAAACTATATACCGAATTAATAAATGATGAACAAAGTGTGCTACTCTTTGCTTGAATATAAGAAAAGTCCATCTGATGGTTCTAAGGTTTATTTTTCAGAGTGGGTGCTCGATGACCAAGTACAAACTTAATCATATTTGCATGTATGTCTCTATATTTCTTTAGTAATTTCAATGTGATTTATATAAAAATTTAATCATTAGTCATTTTTTTACCGAGCTCTGTAGACTAGGGGTTACCACTTCTGCTTAGCATCCGGGAGGTTGCGGGTTCGATTTCCCTGACCGTCTGTTCTGATTCAGGCTTTTAAGTGGTGTTCCTGGGTCAACAGAGTACCTTCTCTGAGGCGAATGCCCGGGCAGTACTTCTCCACCTTTCCTGGCTTCTCTTCCATTCTCACCCATCCTATAATTCCCGTTCTTGGCTGAAGAGGGACGCAAGGTCCCTATAGCAGCCCGCCCCCAGTTGGGCGAATTGAAATTACCTTGAACCTTTTTTTCCTTCGATTTTTTGAATCTTGTTACTAGAAACTATAGCTTAAATGTATATGCCTGTTATTACTTTAGTGTTAGTAGGAACTTTGGCTTCTAGACGGTTTATCTGGAGCGTTCTTTGCCATTTAGGAAATATTTATGGATACTGTTAAACCTAGCGCCCATAGAAAGATTTCGATGTTAACTCACGATCCAATCAAGAGATATATTCCATAATTTCGACGGTTTTGCTACTCGCAGACTAGCGAGAGCGTAAACAGTTTGGATGACGGTTGTTGAATACTGGAAAGGGAAGGGTAAATCTAACTCCTTTTTTTCCCTTTTTAAAAAAACGGCGGCTAATTTAAAATGTGACTGGGCCATTTTGCCTATCCGTAGTACTGGCGCGTTGATAAATGCCGCACGGGAACTGTGCCGAAGTGGCGTAGATAGAATTTTCAATTTAAGGATGTAAATTAGTTCAAATAAAATCGAAAATATGGATTCTTTTCATTCCGCGAGCGATCTAATTAAGATAAGAGGTGGAGGAGTAATAGGTTGGCTCGAGCCCCAGCTTATGTTGCCGATGTCAATATAGGAGATTTATATTCATGCCGGGGCGCCTCTCCCATCGGTCAAAGATATCAAAGGCGTCTCGTTAAGTTATTGTAATTACACGCGCTGCCGAGGACAACACCGCCACAATGTGGCTCCTGCATTATGGCGGCGCCTTAATGAGAATTTTCACTTCGGTAATTTTTCCATTAACTTGGTGTGTAACCTCTATTAGTGCAGCAGTCGATAGCGGGCCGGATGTGGTGCCATGCGAGATGGGAAATATCAATTAAGGGTGTCAGTGCATGCGGTGCGGCACGTCAACGAGTTTCATCAAGGATTTGGGCACGGAGCTCGCGATATTGGAGCACGCGTCGCCTCGGCCGTCTATTTGTCGCAGATCCCGCTGTCTCGGCTACATCCTGTGTCTTCCACTCTTATTCAATCTTCCATTATCCCGGGTTCGCAATGTTCCCGCGTGTTTGTGTGCTGATTTTATAGCCTGTCACCTATAGCCCTGTCACTGTTTATTATTTTCCGCCGAAGAACGTCGATGGCTCCCCGTTTATCCGCACTTTACCTGCGCGCCGATCTACTTACCATGGCGTATGCCTTGTCCCCCTATATTTGTCTTTGCCTTCTTCAATCTAACCATACGTGTTACTAATAGTTGCCGGCGCCAGTGTTAACAGAACTCTATAATAATATAATAGAGGTAAACGCCTCACCCTGTTATTATGATACCGTCGTCCGTTGCTGTCTAAGACTTATTGTTTCAAATCGCAACTAATATCTGCATGCTGCTTGCATGGCCACATACTCCGAGTGCCGGTAAAATGGTCTTGCGAGGTATGCAACGTTAGCCATTTCGGTGATAATCGTTAGTTTATGTTACAAGTGCTTCTTACCACAAGCCGCACGACATTATTATACCAAATTCTGTGGAATAGGGTGGAGTGAAAAATATAAATTAGAAATTTTAAATTCCATTGCAATGCATTGAATGCGGATCAGAAATGTGCCAAGCTGTTGTTACCGGAGACGGTAGTAGGTATAAGTCGTCAAAACTTCATACAGGAAGCTGGCGCACGGGATATAAATATCCATTGCCGAAATTGAGAACACTGATGGAATATGTAATGAACGTTTATGCCTTTACTAGGCGAGTTTTTTTAAAGTGTTAAAACGCCTTCAAATATTTTGATGGAATTTTGATGGAATGAGAGGGAGATGGGGAACATATTTAAACATATTTTTGACATTTACCCTCTCTCTTTGTTTTGAGGGGTGGGTGGTAACTTTGAAATTTAAATTGGATGATGTACTTTTGTTTATAAAATTCGAATATACGTAAAAACTATGTATTGTTATGGTACTAAAATGGTAAAAAAATATATTCTATAAAAGGTTGAATCACTTAAAACTGGCCAAGATTGGTATAACATCTGCAAAAATAAAAGAAAGTCAATTAATATAATATAAATCGGTATTGATAATGAATAACGTATAAGTGTTCATTCAATGCACTCTTTTGAAGCTCAATTGACAATAGAATGGCCCAAAGCAAGTGGTTGAACTGTGTAGAATTGTTTATTGTTTATATGAGACGCATTGCAGAATGTTGCAACGTGCTGAAATATAACTTACTTTTGTTAGTGTGACGGTTTGTTTATAATGTAGGAAAGTTTCAAATATGTTTATAAAATGATAGATAAATATTGATAAACTAAAAAAATGACTTTTGTCAAAAGTTTATCTAGATCGATTTAAGTTGGTAATTAATACAGGTTCTTTCTAAAAAAGAGTGCCAAGAAAGGAAAGAACAAATTGTTTATGTTTTGATAAAAGAAGGAGGCGGATAGAAAAATTTATAAATTGTGACAGATATAAAATTATTCTTCCAGAATTAATGTAAAAACTAACAAACTCTGGGTAGAATTTACTTAAAATAATGTTAAAAGTGATTAGTTGAAGAACTGTCGTTATAATTGGAAGATATCAACACAGAAGCTGTAGATCAAGCGAGTTCCAGGGGCAACTTCTAGCAGAGAAGATTGCAGACACGTTGCTACAAGTGAAAAACGCAAAGTGAGTCAATTTAAAATCAATTCTTAGTACTGAGTTACGAACAATATAAATGCAAAGGATAAAAAAAGGCCTACAGAAATTTTGAATTCATTTAAGTCAGATGTATAAAATATGAGTGGTTTTGTAAACCCAAAGTTTAAACATTTACTTAATTATTGAAAGTGTCATCAACAAAATTTGTTTAAATTGTTAAAGTACGAGCAACTTCAAAACAAACATTAACAATTACTTTTATATTAAAGGAATAGGTAACAATTATGATAATTGTCATTTAAAGGTTATAATTGATTACATTAATAAAATCTAAATATTATCTTCTAAAATATATTATTTAATTTTTTAAAAAGTACATTGTTATAGATTGCAGTGTCTTGTCAAATATAATGCAACCCTGCAGAGTAAGAGAAACATAGAGCTAGCCGAGTGAACAATTATTATATACAAGAAAATATCTACAACAAGGTAGGTTTTATGGTGATTGAACTTTTAAAGAATAAAAAGTACAGTTAGGTTTTAAAACAACTTTGTTCGTAGCAGTATGTGTATATATTTTTTTTATTTGGTTATGGTTACGGATGTAGGTATGCTTTATTAGGTTATAAAGTAAAAAAAAATATTTACCACTTGCTTTCAACTTATTTATCGTCTGCCATGCTTGAGAATTTGTTCGAAATGTCCCCCTTGAACTTCCAAACACTTTCTCACTCTTTTTCTAAATGAATTTTGTACTCGTTGTAAGATTTCAGGCGCCACTAATAAGCGGGCAAAGCGGATTCGGTCAAAAGCAAATAAAAAAAATTGTACACATACGTAGTTTTTTATGTAGATTCGAATTTTATAAACAAAACTACATCATCCAATTTAAAATTCCAAAGTTACCCCCCACCCCTCGAAACACAGAGAGGGGGTAAATGTCAAAAATATGTTTAAATATGCCCCCCCCTCCCATCTCCCTACTACTTCACCAAAATTTCATCAAAATATTTTAAACCGTTTTCCAGATATCGCCTTGTAACACGTTAAAAAACTTACCTAGTATGTGGTTCAACATAAAATGATACTCAACGAGTAGTAGTAGATGGTGCGAAATGCCTATTGTGCGCTATCTGCATAGGGACTGCAAAGATGTGTCTGATGTTATAATTCAACAAAATGAATTCTTCTGTTACCTACAAAATATTCTTCTAAATATGATATTCTGAAAATATTAGAAATGCTGCATTACTATTTAAATACTTCACAAGTCCTTTTACATTTTAGTGACATCTAAAAACTAAAAGTGTTTAAATAATTTTAAAATATTTAAATACTTTTAAAATATTTAAATACTTTTAAAATATTGAAATACTTTTAAAATATTTAAATACTTTTGAAATATTTAAGTACTTTAATTACTTTTATAAAAGTATTTAACTATTAAATACTATAGATATTTATTATTTAACTACTTTTTGGTCATAAAAAGTATTTAGTATTTAAATATATTCGATTTTCATAAAGTATTTAGTATTTATTAGTTAAATTCTTTTTAAAAGTATTTTGCCCAGCTCTGATTGTTGTTAATTATGAAGTACTATTTTTTACCTTGGAAAAGAAATACAGCTTTCCGGAATATTGGCTTGGTTAAAAGAGTTTTATTTTAAATTTCTGCCCTGTTATTTACTATATTTACATATTTAAATACAAAGGAAAAACAAATGAAACAAGACATCTAACTGAAATAAACGATTTACTATTTAAATTGCTAACAAAACATGATATATAAGAATGTACATTTTCAAATTAGGAACATGAACCTTCATCATCAAGAAAATAATGAAACATTTGCAGTTAGTTGAGATTCCCTTTATTTTTGTTCAACCCCGATAGACCACATATGTCGAAGAAGACCAAACATTTTTAAAATTAGATGATAGTGAATTAGACAACAGAATTAATTTGCTTCTGGCAGTTAGCTTAAGATGCGCATAATCAAACTTGTATCGTTAATATCTATAACCTACTTAAAAAATACTATCTGCGAGTCATTATTGATAAATGAAATGAAGCTATCTAACATCTCATCCTCGCTTGGTTTCTACTGTATCCTTAATTTTGACTTAAGTAAAAGTGGTTATAGGAATAGCGGTAACAATTTAAGGGCAATTATTGCTTTGCATCTGAAAAATGTGTTGTTCAAATTAATACTATTATTAAACAAACAGTATCATTTATCATCGTCAACAGTTTCAATTTTGCTTGTGCTATGAAATTCTTGGTGTTTTTCATTATTCATCAATACATCATGAAGGTAAAACATAAATCAGGAGGCTCTGATAAATTTAAACGTCAAACGTTACTGTCAGTAACAAAATTAATAAAAATAAACCAATTTATGCAACACCTCCTAGTTATAAGGCTATTACTAAATCGATCTTAGAACTTTAAAGTGCCACTTTATCCACTAGTGAGATAAAAACCATCTCACTCACTACTACATTGTTGGTATCACTGTTAAGCTATGTCAAATTCGAGATTTGCAGGTTAAGTTTTGTGTCAGTCTGTGTCAATAGAAACACGTTTGGTTTTGGCGTAGACGCGACTTGATCGTTATGGTAATTGTATGATGTAGTTCAAATCGTTTATTGTCTCTCAAATTTCTTTATGGTGGTTTTTTATGCATTTTTATAGAGCTCGAAAATGACTCTTAGTATAGAAAATCCGTCCAACATATGCGTATTGTTATTCAATTTTTAGCCGCCGAAAGACGTCAACTACTCAAAATCCATGAGAGAACGAAAGCTGTAGATAGTGCCTATAGATATTCGCACATGGCAGTTGTTTAGTGATACAGAAAATTGCTACAAGGAAGCAAGTTGACGAAAAAAGGGTCTCGTCCAAGACAACCTCGTATTGCAACTTCAAATAAAAATGTGAGGCGTTTGCAAACTGTTTTACGCATTAAATTCAGAGAGTTTTCTGAAATGATGAGCATCAGTATGGGAAGTATTAATTCAATTATCTATGCTCTTATTAAAGTTCATGTATTTGGTTCATAAAAACTAAAGGGACAGTGGTTCACTTCGGACCCTGAAGCTTAGATTACCGTTAGAGAATGGTTTCGTTAATAGTCGCAAGAATTTTACCAACAAGGAATCTCTAGATTAGTACAACAATGGAACTCATGCTTTAATGTTAATAGATTTTTTTTAAATTGAGTTAATAGACATTATGCTACAGCCTCTAAACATGTTTCTATTGAACAATCCTTAAATTATGCCACTCGTCTTCGACTCGTGCTTCAAATTTTGTTTTCTCACTCATTTCATAGTATATTACTAATACTTGCATTAATTAAATTATTATTTACCTTTACATCGCAATTCTAGAACTTGCACCAACAGAAGTTTATTACCATTTGTTTATGCAGTGAGTCTCCATATACATATTTAATAAGAATGCACTACTTGCATAAAAAAATACAACATTGTGGACAAATACAACACAATATTGTGTTTGCTTACTTCAACTCTCTTTGCATAATTTGTCATAGCAAATCTCACGTTTTCAAACAATTCTATTAATCCAATCATTGAACGAAAAAAACGTACAACTCACAATTAACCGACCTTAATCAAAATTCTACTACAGTATTTTTACTTCCTTTAACAATAAAGGAAGTATTTCATTCACCCCAAAAATTGGAAATTGAATTTTCAACAGATCTTCGTGTTTTAGAGTCCTCTGAACCCAAAAAAACATGTTTTTGTTCATTAGCCTGTCTGTCTGTGTGTTTTTATGAACAGAATATCTCAAAATCGAAGAGATATGACGTTGAAACTTCATATATTGAGATGGTTTTAAGCCTACAACTTGGCTCCTGTTTGCAGTGCAAAATATTTAACCAAGTCAATAAAGCACAGAGTTAGGATATTTTGTGAAATTGGCGGATTTCCAAGCATCAGTAACAAATGAAAGTTAGCGTGGGTCTACGTCATCCTGTAACAATGAAGTAAAGGTTTTGTTGCCTAAAGCGATAATTGAATCAACTTACCTGACGATTCTTTGTTGGTTTTGCGATTTTAAGCATTCAAGTAACCGCTGTTGCACTGTGTCATTTGACAGATTGTAAATGTTATCTACCAGAACCGCGTATATGAGCTACTCAAGGACGAATAATCTAAAATGAACTACTAATTTGTGAGTATAGGGAAATTCTGAACCCAACATGAGATAAGCAGTTTTGTGTTTGCCGAGAGCTAGCTTAAATAATATTGCAGTTTAATAAAATAGTAAGAAAGGGGCATTCAACCATTTTATTTTGAACAGCAGCTAATACATTTTATTTTAACTAGCCTTAAATTACTGACAAGCAAAGTGAGCACAGTATAAAAATCAACCTGAGAATTGTGTTGTGATTTTCCCTAATTTAACTTATACATTTTGTACCAAAATAAACAAACGGGCAAGTTCATCGCAATATAGGTTTTGTGTACTTTCTGAACGCGGCAGCAAAATTTTGAAGAAAATTACATAACCGGAGGTATGGTGTTTAACTCTTGTGATTTTTCGATTTTCTCAAAAACGGCTGTATGGATTTTTTCAAACGTTGTCTTTTTATTACGTTTTTAATGTGCTTTAATGTGAGATGGGTAATTTTCTAGTTAAATGCCTCTAAAATGGTTTTTTTATATGATGTGGTCGGGAAATTAAAAACAAATTTTTGACTTATTATAAGATCACGTAAATAAAGTTGTGTGCGTGCATCACGCCTAATTTTTCTCTGTGTAAGAATATCAGGTATGTAGCCAAAATCTTTGAAGGAGCCGAACACTCCCTTAATATAACCTATTACGATTACTTTGTTCAATGCTTAAGAAGAAAAATTCAACGTTCTGCTTTCTTATGGACAACGTCTTAGATTTTTATGGCATTGGATGCCTACTGGGATGTCTTCAGATAATTCAAGACGTTTTTACCATTTTTAAGCAGTTTATAAAAGGCCTCCCTGTGGATAGGAACCTGCAGAATACGTGGCACACTCGTACTCGTAGAAACGTTATATAATTTTAGTACGACGGTAAGTAACCAAACGTGATGTCAGGATCATAAGCAGCCGGGGAAGGCACATATCCTGGGTCTCTCGTTTAGCATTTTTTCAGCATATTGCGCGGCGTTCCCGCGGATTTTATTCGCCCGACGTGCCTTTAAATTAATGTAATCGCGTTAGTAATGTTATGCCATAAAGGCAAACAGAAACATCGTGTCGCCGTTCAGGGGATCCGTTCGATCCTCTGCAGGCTCTCCATGACCCCTGGAGAGCGACGTGCATTCCGCGACCCGCTCTTCTTGTGGATATGTCATTTAGAGTATGTGCATAAGCTTAACTCGTACATATATTAGTGGCCCGCATTGTCCCCAGGCCACTTACCCGCTATTCCGCTTCGCTAAGCGTGATTTAAACATCAACCTAAGCTTCTTACATTACGAATCAATATGAGAAACGCAGCAGGACCGGCGTTGTTTATCACGCGGCTTTATGTATTTACGCGATAATGCTTAAGGTGCAATCTCCATGTGAATGGGTTAAGTGGCCCGACGTCGGTTTCGTTAATCCTGGGAGCCGGCTCTCGTGGCCCTGGGTTATTTTGTTTGCTTATCATTCTTGCACACCCTATTGGATTTGTTTTCTTCATATAGAGGTGTGCAATGGCCGTCTTTAAATTAATTGCTAGATAATCCTTAAAAACGAGAGAACATAATTATTGTGATTGCGGGCATAGCAGTAGTAAAAAAATGGTTTCTGAAATTTGTACTGACTTACCTCAAGATATATTGCAAAGGAAGCTCTCTTCAAGCTCTACGTTTCGGATGCCAATAAATGTAATATTTAATAAGTTAATATTTTTACGCTTTGCTCCAATTTTTTATGTGTGAGTAAATTTAGGCTGGTTAAAATTGAAATGTAACACTCAATTACTCAAATAAATGGTTGCATGCCCCTCTTTCTATTTTATTCAATTGCAATTATCTATTACGCTAGCTCCATGGGAAAACATAAGCTCTTTCTCAGGTTAGGTTCCGAAGTTGACTATATTTTTTATCTGAATTTTACTATCGCCAGCAATTCTAAATCAGTAGTTCAAATACGCGACGTTAGTCCAAATATTCACAATTTGTCAAATTACACAAAATGTTCGCCCAGTGCAACAGCGCTTCATTGAACGTTTAAACTCGTGAAAATATGAGAAAACATCAGGTAAATATTTAAATTTTTGCGCCTGGCAACAATTAACACTGTTTTGTTTTAGTAATGACGTAGGACAGACGCCGTCTGCTCAACTGTTTCTTTTCGCTTGGGATTCTTGCTAAATTTGCAAAATTTGATTACGCCTTGCTTATTACGCAAATTATGGCGTAGCTGGAGCCTTGAAAACGAGCCAATCCTCTTCGACAAGGTTTGATCACGTATTATGCTGCTTTTCCCCAAACTTTAACACTTAAATCGCAGGCTTAACCCTACCTCGTTTGCTGGCTTCGGAGCTGCTTGCGGCAATGCTGCTTGGATTTCCTGCTGGAGATGCTCGCCTGGCTGCAAAAGGTGGTTGAGACGTTCTTGCAGAATCGTACTATGCCCTGGTCTGCTGTCCTCTGGTACCGATGACTTAGTTGCCCGTAGATCTTCTTCGGAATTTTGAAGTGCTCGCTCCCAATGTCCGCGTAGATAGGATCGGAGAATTTTTAATTTTTGTGTGGCGGAATCTTCCACCAACGCTACCACATGAACACTGACATGTGCACAATAAAAGGAAATACTTTTTAGCTTGTAAAATGCTCGTTTAATGGTCAAAAATTATATTTTAATTTATTTAAAAGTCAATTTCGAAACCTGTGAAAATAAGCTTTGTCTTTGCGTTTTTTTCTCGACTACTTTACTGTTTCTCGCATCTCATTGTCAATGCATTTAATATTTTACTTTAGTTTAACATTGCAATTACATAAAACATTCCAACTCTGTGCTTATTTAATCGGTCAATTATCCTGCACTGCAAACAGAGCCAAGTTGTGGGCCTAACACCATCTCAATATATGCGTATTATAATAGTATTTAACATTACTTGCTTGGTAAGAGGGTTTTTACTGGCGAATAGAAGGATATGACTGGCGAGCCGCAGGCGATCAGTCACCTTCTTGAGCCAGTAAAACCTGTTACCTTGCGTGTATTGTTGAATATTTTATTTGTTCCTCACTTGTAAATAACTAGAAATTTACTATTTATTCAAAATGTCAAACTGACAAGCAACTAAATTCATCAATAGACACATACTAAGGAAAACGACTCTGGCTTTGTACGCTATCTTTTATCTATGAGCACGCTTGTAAAATTTTACTGGCTAGCCAGAAAAAAAAATAACTGGCTAGCCAGTTAAGAAACATTTTCAAGGTGAATGCAGTGACTTGATAAATTGATGTTTACAAGTGAGGAACAAATACAGTAATTTTAACCCTGTATTATAATTATGTGTTGTTAATTACATTTCAATAAACTAGCTCAGTTTAATTAATAATTTTAACATCGAAGTCTCTCTCTCAGGTTGGGACGTGTAATGTACTTAATTTCAATGCAATATTATCTTATGTTCAAAATGTAGGTTAGTTATGTAGCATTCTTTCAATTAAATTATACTTTAAAAACTCATCAAACATTCCACATCACAAGGCACGACGAAACAAGTAGGTTTCAGGTAAATATTTATCATTTATTAATGATTCACCTTAACATACAGTCATCTGATTACAACTCCTCGTCATTCTGCAGATGATCTACAACGTTAAATATTACAAGACTGCAGATGAGTGTCCAGTTCCAACCCAGTCACAGCAACGGTTTAACACAACCACCAATCCACAATGTTTGCCTTTATATTCTTGAATATGTTCTTCTAGTTGGTTAATATCTTATATTTACATATTTTAGTAATAAGAGTTTTCTTGGTTATTAAACTGTATTTTACTTAGTAAATTATCCCATATAAACTTATTGGATACTTTAAAATTTGTTCCATTCCAAATTATATATCGTATTTTTTTAAAATAATATTCAAAAACTTATGGTTAATTTGATGCCTCCTATATCTAAGCACCCACCTTAGTTACCCAATAGCATAGTTACTTTTTTATATTAAATAAAGGATATATTACTATAATTTCAATAATTAGAAATTTATTTCTTAAATTAATGTCATCCGTTACCTATCAATTACTATTAATAACAATAAACAGAAAACAAGGTTCCGCAAAATTCTTGTCTCACATCAGTTATACAACTGAACTTGTAATATCACTTATTCTTGTAATCTAAATAAGGTCTCAATTATTATTTATATTCTAGGATTATAAGTACATAATCATGACACCGTATCTCTGTTTCTTGTATAAATTGTATCGAACAATATTGACAGACAAACGATTGTTATTTATAATCAATAGAGCAATTTGATTGTGATTTACTTCAAGTTCTTGCAAATAGCTTTAAATATTTCAAATTCAACTAATCTGCGAAGCGGGCAACCAAAAAATTCCCTAAAATTATGGGATGAGTAGATTGGTCAGATGTTTACAAGGCAGAAAGTGTAGATAAATTAATTTAAAAAAAATCAATGCAGTTGAAAGTGGTACCGACATAAAAAAAAGTTGGTCATACTGAAAAATTTAATGAACAAAAACAAAAAAATTACAAGAAATAAGTACTATAAATCTAAATTTAGTGAAACAGATACTAAGGATAGTAATATCTTTTGGAATATCGTAAATGAAGCAACGATTGCCCACGTTAAAAATTCCCGTATTAAAGAAATACAAGCAGAAAATAAAACAATTACTAATAATCCAGTAGAACTTGATGGTATATTTAATAATCTCTTAGAAATGTTTGCAAAAGTTGCAACCAAATTTGTGTTTTTGTCTTTTCAAAGCTTTCAACGTATAGTAGCTCACGTTCTTAATAGAATCTCTAAAAAAGATTAGGTGTCGCTTTAAACTTAATGGAAAGTTGTATACTTACAGGAAACAATACGTTAAATTAAATTCGATAAAAAGTGAACAACTTACTATGGCGTACTGTAGGAACTGTAAATGGACTATTATTATTTATTATTTACTATATGCGTCAACGATTTTCTAAAGTTAAATAGATTGTATGTACGTATTATCTTTTACTTTTTACCCTTTACCTACCGCTGATACTTTGTACGCTAGCATCTGGTGCTGCAGTGCTCAACTTGCCTCGCTTTCGGGTTGCAAAGTTGGGGCGTGCCTTTTGACCTTGCGTAGAAACCATTGTGTTAGGTGTCTTGGTGATGTGCTGACCTTGTTACTCTATCTCTTAGGTCAGTGGTTCTAAGTAGAGCACAGTTAATTTGGTACCCAACTGTGAACGAACTCACCGAACCCGATATCAATCGCCAAGGTTGCGAAAAAAATCCGCCCACCGTGGTGTTCGACCCGTCAAGCCCTACATGTTTTTCAAAAACTGAAAATATTCTTAAAATTCTTTTCAAACTAAGCAGGACCGAATCCCAGAACCTTAAAATAAAATTTAAAATTTTTTAGACCATCTCACCTCTTGTAACATCAGTCCTGGGACACAGTGTATATAGATAGTTAAAGTGGTTTTAATCTAATGTTGTTTATCAATATAGAAATAAAATTACTTTAAAGTGTGGCGCTCATGGATATCATACCAGACTAAGACCCTTAAAGTATCTACCATTGATATCTACTAAGAATATAAGCTAACGTCGCTCTCCTCTGAAGACTTATCGAGGTAGAGTAACAAGACTACATACAAAACATATACACACCAATGACTTGGAGGTGCACAATAAGCCCAGGCCTAAGTGCGGATGGATCTGGTTCGCCCTCCACCCAAAAAAGGACTAGGGCAGATGAGGAGATACTCCTATCTTGAACCGATTATAGTAAAATCATGTATTAATTTAAGAAGACTTAAAAAGGGAGCAAAAGAATATTTATACTCTGTAGAAAGGTTAAGCATTCACAAGGATAATGTAACTGATCTTACCTATATTCAAACATGTGTCGTATTCTGTTTTAAAGTCAACAAAAAATCGAACACTTCGATCGATATAGATGAAATTCTGTATGAGGCTCTGTATTGGTTCTTATCTTTGGATCATATTCCGTTTTGTGATTTTTGAAAAAAAAACTTTTGTAACATAAAAGAATAAAATAACTAAAAAATCTATTTTTAACCATCAATAAAATTGTGTCCATTGTCTTATGTTCTCCATTTTGGAAGATATAATCAATATTAATGTAGTGGATGGGTCAATGTCACATTAAACGAGCCCAATTTTGTTTTTCTTAATAATTGCTCTTGGAGTTATAGGGCGGGAAGTATTTACTGATTCTCCTAATTTAATTAACACTCAGCGTGAGGGCTCTTATGATTATAAAACCCAAAATAAAGTAAAAAATCTTATCAGTACACATCAAAAAATAAAATTAAAAAATAAGTAAATCTTTATGGTGTAAGGAAAAAACACGGGTTTGAACTCGGCTACGTCGTTCTTCCATTCTACCTAATAATATATATTTCGCATACGTTCATTTAAAACTAGTGCGAAATTAAGATTAATAACAAAAAATGTAGAATTTAGAAAACACATGTAGAAGACACCTTATTGAGATGTAGAAAATTTAATAATGTTTGTTCTAAACATTTTGGAATCTTCAGTACCTCACTGTTTTTAGGCAAAGACTGTAACTTTACCAAGAAGTGAAGTAAACACTAGAATAGAATATTTGTATTTGAGAAACAGTTCGCGTTTTGGTATAAATAGAACGTCAAATTATGCTCGCCTGAGCAAGCTCTGCAGACTAGTGGTTACCACATCTGCTTAGCATTCGGAAGGTCGTGGGTTCGATTTCCGTACCCGCCTGCTGTGATTCAGGTTTTTAGGCGGTTTGTCTGAGTCAACAGAGTACCTTCTATGCTGCGAATACCGGGACAGTACTTCTCCACCTTTCTTGGCCTCTCTTCCATTGTTCACCTCTCCTTTTTCTCGCCCACCCTGAAATTCCCATTAACCGAAGAGGGACAACGTCCCTATAGCAGCCCGCCCCCCAGTTGGGGGAATTGAAACGACCCAGAACCGTTTACCTTTTTGCTCGACTGAAACGATGCGGTTTGTGTTTATTCTTCACATGGAGAAGTAACTAATTATCCAGCAAAGTACAGTATATAAATTGGTGTACTGGTTAATACATAAAACTTAAAATTTGAAAAATTTAAAGAGTGACAGGCATTGAAGATGGTTGCACCCAGAATGAGAATAAATACAATCAGTAACTTAACCTAAAACTCGAAAAATAGCTAGATTCAATGACAATGAAATTACCAGAGAAGGTCAAAAGTTAAGACAAAAAGGAAAAAGACCAAGTAAAGGGCAGAATCAGCAAGGAAATGCCCAAATCATTGTATATTCAAGAAAATGTATCAAAATCCGTGACTTTATTGAGTCTGAGTTCATTATTATTAATTCCAAAAATTTCAACTAAATTTAACAAAATACCTTTATTAGCTGTATGAAATTTTTTTAATCGTTATTAGGATCAAAACTGGAGTTAGACTGCAAAATATGATTAGCAAAAGCAGATTGATTGGGTTGATCGATTGTAAAACTATTGTTTTTTATACAAGCGGAATGTTCTTTAATGCTTTTCTTGAAAGTACGTCCAATTTGACCAATATAAAAACAATCGCACGACGAACAGTCAAAACGGTAGAAACCAAATTGTTTTAATAAATAGGTGGGACTAATTCCCGACGGAAATTGGTAGTAGAAAAGGAATGTGAATGTGAATCTTACATAAATTCTGTTAGTTCAGTAGATGGCGCGCCATGGCGGCTGTATTTAGTTTGAAATTGATATGTCTCAATATGATTAAGTACTGAGCCATTAAATATACTATGATGTAAATAGGCGTTCTAAATGATCAGCAAAACAGCTGAGTATCGTTGCTAAATATTGGAATTGTAATGTTCCTGCTCTAGGTTCTTGGTATAATAAAGCTATTCAATATCTTTGGATATAATAAGTGTATTTCGGTTGCTAGGTAATTAATCGGGGCAACATTTAAAAATGGCATCATCGAAGATCATCTATGGGAAAGGAAGCAGAATTTCCATACGAATGGGATAAGTGGCCGCCGCCGGTTTCGTTAAGGCCGTTGTTTATGTGTTCTGCAATCGCGTAATGCCGCTGCAGATGGACGAGAGATGATCATGCGGCCTGGGGCTATCATATATCTGCGGAAGCCGCGGATCCCGACGGACCGCCACCATCTTAATTGAACTGGACCGGGAACCGGGAGTAGCCGCTGCACTGCGAGATCGGATGGAGATGGCATGAAAAATGATCGGCCTAAAGAAAATGAAAAAGGGAAATGTAAGAGATTTTCTCAATTTCCTTCCAGAAATTATACTCAAAGAAAAAGCCATTTGCTGTTCACTCGGTTATATGTTATACGAGTTTAGTTTGCCCCCGGGGTTATCCGTCGCCGGTGACCGCGGATCACGACGTTGCTATTTGTTTATATGTAACTCGCATATTATCCCGATCTTATCTGGCTATCTGCAGAATCCGGCACGAAGCCGGGGGCGGCCGCCGGTGGGTCATCGGATAATTTAGGGGCGGCTAAGCCCCGCTTTACGGCTTAATTGCAGCCAAAACTCATCTCCCGCGCCTGTCTCGCGGTAACAATCAACGGGAATATTGCGTGCTCCAGAACCAATATCCGAGCCCGAACAATGCCGTTATTTAAATAATAAGAAACGTATTTATCACTCAAGTCATCTGAAAGTGAAGGGAGTTAGATTCAACCGGTCCGAAGCGGATATCGCGACGAGGAAATTGGGTAGCGCGTATATTGGAAATCTTTCAACTGTCCGAGCCGCTGAGAAGGTGAGGAGCGAAGTGAATTCGGACGCTAAAGGAATTGCATTTTCTCGTCGGTGTCGAAATGAGTAAAAAGAGACGGAGCTACGCGAGTCAACAGACCGGCTACGGTAACGCACACCGGGCCTTTTCTCGTTATTGCCACTCGCCGTGACCCAACCGTACCGCCTTTGCAACTTTTTAACTTCGTTTTCATTAATAACAACTTTTATTGCCGTTTTTTTATTCAAACAAAAAGTACCGGAAGTTGGACCGATCAGTATGTTTGCACAGATGAATTCATACGGGGCAACTAATTGAAGCCCGGGAAAGATTCCCTGCCAAATCTTTAAAGATTAAAAATCGATAAATATTAACTAATCTAGCTAACAATGCAGTTGCATAATCCAATAAAACAAAACAAGCTATAAAAACCTTCTACTACAAAATTATCATTTCGATTAAACTATGTATCTACAAAAAGTCTAAACTACGTCAATAGCTGAAATAAAAACAAATAAGCTTCGGGGAGATTGGAAACATAACGAATTAACGTGGTATGAAAAAACCTTTGATGAAGAGAATAAGGTAGAGGAGGATGTACTAATTTACTTACTTACCTAGATGACTTGTTAACTCTATGTTCGTTATAGCGTACGTGATTGCTTTTTTCGATATTGACGAGATATCGACATGGCGGTGACGTTATTCTTAAACACTAGATGTGTGTTTGTACGTTTTACAATGTCTCGTCACCCTTTTCTGTTTATTACTCCATCGCTTCATTTTAATTTCAGCCACCCACTTTTTGTACATAACTACGACTTCCATTTAGTCCTCTTCGAAATATTTATTTCTATCCTCTTATTTATATTGAGCTTTTTTACATTTGACAATATCTCGTCTATTCATTAGTAGTATTAGTTCATGATTCATTAAGTGCCACCAATCTTCATCTTTGGTCCAAATAGGTATATCCCTCAACCTTTTTCGTTTACATATTTACATTTAGCATTTTCTCGACATTTTCATTCTGATGTCAGATTTATTGTCCGGAGCTTAATTTCCTACTAGCGCCTTTATGATGCAATAACTTCTGTGGCCTAAATTTATTCTTCATTTTTTTTAGTATCGATTTTCTCAGGATCATAATCACATATTTTGTGATTACGTGTTATAGCAAAATTATTTCTGGAAAGTCATATAAATCTGGTTTTATCTGACGGTTTGTCCACACTTCTTTGCGATTTGTTCAACATTTGTAAACACTTCTATCTGATCTCCGTTCTACAAGTCAAAACCACATTATCTACACATGGGATTATTTTGAAAGCTTTTAAATTAATCCACGTTTTAATGTTGAATTCTCTAATAAAGATTTCGAGTACCAGATTAAACAAAAGCTAGATATTACATTCCCGATCCTATTTCTGTCTAGGCATATAGCCTATAGTCGTTCCTCTCGGTCTAAATTCTCCTCTCATCTATCTTCAATACATTTCACCTGTCATTATGGCTTTCCTCTTTCTCAAATAGTTTATCGCTGCTCAAACTTCGGTTCTTCGTATTTAGAGATTGTTAGGGCACTCGCATATAATCAGCTGCCATTTTGATACAGTCAAAGCGGAGAACATTTGTCTAAAGTCGTTTCTCAATTGTCAGTTAAAATTAAATCATACGAAGCCTACTGTATACAGGGTGTTTACGGTCTTGTGATTTTATTTTTAAGGGATGATTAAACACCTTAAAAGAAGGTCATTAACGCCAAAATGCCTTAACAAAAGTTGTATAATAAGGGAGATATGACTTTTTAAAATTTTATTTTAGATTTTAGTTTCTTATTTTTAAGGGGTGATTAAACATATTAAATTAAATTAAACAAATACACGGTTTATTTTAATTCTTATTTTTTAAAAAAACCCATCTTACACTAGGTGTTCGAAGTTATCGCCATGTTGTTGAACGCAAAGTCTAGCTCGACGTATGCATGAGTTTATAACGCGGTTACGAAGATCATCTAAATCCATTATTGTGTTGGTGTATACCATGGTCTTTATAAGGCCCCATAAATAAAAGTCTAGGTAGGGTGACCCAGGAGGCCATGGAACAGGACCACCTCGGCCAATCCATTTATTTTCGAATACATTATCCAGATGTTGGCGAACTAAATGATTAAAATGTGGAGGTGTAAAATCTTGAAGAAACCACATTTGTTAACGTACATTCAAAGGTACTTCTTCTAGCAGTTCTAAACCATTTGGCCAAAAAAAGAGATAATCATTTCCAGTTAATCGGTGTGGCAACACAAAAGAGCCAGTAAGTTGTCCGTTGACTAATCCGACCCAAACGTTTATCGCAAATCTGTGCTGGAAATGATTACGACGAACAGCATGTGGATTTTCAACTGCCCAGATATGAGTATTATGACAGTTGTTGATGCCGTTACGTGTAAACGTTGCTTCATCAGTTGCCAACACAATGGAAGAAAAGTTTGGAATTTCAGCATGTTTTTACAGAAACGATTGGCAAAAATTCAAACATAAAGGATGATCTGCAGGTTGTAATGCTTGTACTCTTTGTACATGGAAAGGATACAATTGCTTTTCGCGCAGTGTTTGCCAGACAATTCGATTTGAGACACCTACTTGGGGAGATATTTCTCGAGTACTACTGGAAAAATCTTCTTCAACAAGGTTTAATATTTTTTCTTTGGCATCCAAACTTCGTTGGTGTCAGCAAGGCCCACCATCCCGACCTTGACGTGTTTGCAGTACACCAGTTTCTCATGCACGGAGTACTAGAGAAGTGAATTTTTGTGGAATCGGAGTTAGCCTGTTAGGAAACCGCTCAGCATATAATTGGCTTGCAACAGCAGAATTGTGGTGTACTTCCCCATAAATTCACATGTCAACGTATTCACTGTTAGTGCGATAGACCATGGGCGTAACTTGGGGCATCACTTTGGGGGGGGGGGGGGGTTCAAAATCAAGACTTCACAACATTTTTAAACCTAAATTGCAAAAAATGCTGCACTTGCACTTTAAACTCAAATTTTTGGGGGGGCCACCGCCTCACCTTGCCCCTCCCAAGTTACGCCTATGCGATAGACCATTTTTACGTTCCTTATTAGGATTTATTTGAAAGAATTTATGCCAAACAAACAGTGCAGTGATAACTACTGAAATAGCTTGGCAGATGCGAAAAGTTATTGGCATCAACCTACTTAGTAAAAAATTCAGTACATAATAGTTTATCGTTTGAATTTATGTTTACATTGCACAATTTTTTGAATAATTGTTTTAACGTTAATCGTTTTAGCGTTAATTTTTTGATCAATTGTTTTTGCGTTAATCGTTGTGTGTTATCGACAATCATTTTAGCATCAATAACCTTCTTTTAAAGCAACCCTTAAAATGTAAATCATATAATATCTCTCTTATTATAAAACTTTTATTAAGACATTTTAACGTTAATGACATTCTTTTAAGATGTTTAATCACCCCTTGAAAATAAAATCACAAGACCGTAAACACCCTGTATATCAGGAGCCGTGTATACTGAACGGTTCTAGGTAAATTGCTCGAATGCAATTGCTCAAAAACGAATTGCTCGAAATCAGTTGCTCGAAAGTCAATTGCTCGTATGTGACTTGGCTCGAATTGCAAGTTTCTCGAACAGCAATTTCGCAATTATCTGTTGCTCGAAAAAAATAAAGTTGGGAAATAGCCTTAACTCGAATCAGTTAATATCGAATATAAAAAAACACAAATTACAAATTATAACCTTTATTAATAAAAAATATGTATAGGTATGTATTACATTCCGATGATAATCACTTTCGTGTATCAAGAAAAATCTATTTAACATTATTTGTAATAACAACAAACCCATTATCCTGATTATGAATACCCCTAATTACATTCCAATGAAAATCACTTTTCTTTTACAAGAACATAATACTGTCTTTGACCACTTACTACAAATGATTTTAAAGATTTTAGTATTGACGCATTATTTAAGACCATATAAATTCGAGAAAAACATTTTCGAGAAATTGCGGTTCGAGGAACTTGTATTTCGAGAAAAGTTACATTCGAGCAATTTAATTTTCGAGCAATTGATTTCGAGCAATTGCATTTCTTGAATTAATTTCGGCACTCTATTTAATTCCATTTTCGTGATATTCCCAAACAATTGCAGTTGTCTTCTTTCTATTTTTTACATAATCGGTTCTTGCTTTATGGTGTTTCTTATTTCTGCATTCCTTATTCTGTCAAACTTTGTTTTTTCTGCTATTTTCCTCAGGTATCTCATTTCTACCCTATTTAATTGGGATTTTTGGTTCTGCTGTACTACCCATGCTTCGCTTCCATATAATAATATCGGGATTGTTACTGTGTTGTATACCATCAGCTTTGTTTTATCTTCTATTACCATTATTTTTGTCTTATTTGTGTTAATTTCCATTTTCATTTTATTTATCTCTTTCTCCCAGATATTCATTAATTTTTGCATTTTGGCGTATGTATCTGCCATCAATACCACGTCATCAACGTACATTAGGTAATCTATTTTTATAGGGATTAGATTTGTGTATCCCACTACTGTTTTTAGTTTTAACGCCTTTTTTCTTACGTTTTTACTTCCTTTTACTATAAAGGAAGTATTGGATTCACCCCAAAAATTCGAAATTGAGTTTTCAACAGATCTTCACGTTTTAGAGTCCCCTGATCCCAAAAAACATTTTTTTTTCATTGGTCTGTGTGTCTGTGTGTCTGTGAACAGAATATCTCAAAAACGAAAAGATGTATGGCATTGAAACTTCATATATAAGTTTTTTGTACTATGTAGATGAGACAGCAAGCTTTTGAAGAAAATCGCATAACCGGAAGTAGGTGTTTACTCTTGTGATTTTTCAGTTTTTTTCGATTTTTTCAAAAACGGCTCTAACGATTTTTTTTAAACTTTACATTTTTACTACATTTTTAATGTGTATTGATGTGAAATAGGTGATTTTCCAGTTGAATACTTCTAAAGTGGGTTTCTTTTGTTTTTTTTCTATTTTTTTTTATTAACTCCTATTTTAAATAAAACACCCGGTATATTATTACATTTTTGAATTCACCTTAAAATTCTAGAGAAAATTTGTCTCTTCAACTAACACTCGATTTTGTACCGTTTTTGTAGAATTTGTAATTTTTGAAAATTTTTAACAAATGGTTAAAAATTAAAAATGAAATTTTTTACTAATTATAAGATCACTGTAAAAGGAAGTTGTGTGAGTGTATCACACCAGATTTTTTAGTATCCTGTCCATTACTATTTCCCTGTTTGATCCCTTTCTTTATATAAGTTTCTTCTGACTTTTCACCATTAATTTGTATGCGTATCTTAACATTTTCGTATATGTTTTTTACAATTGTTACCATTTTTCCTGGTACTTCCAGCTTCCCCAATGCCCAGTATATTATTTCTTTTTGGACAGTATCAAAGGCCGCTTTGAGGTCTATAAATGCTAAGATTAATTGTTCTCCCGTTTGTTTGCGTCTTTCTATTAAGTTTCTTAAGATGAATATATTGCCTGTTGTTTGTCTATATTTTCTAAATCCGGCTTGCTCATCTTCCAGTTTATGTTCTACTTGTCGTAGCCTTTCTTCTACTATTCTTGTGTAAACTTTGCTTGCTGCTGGTGCTAGACATATCGCCCTGTAATTCTCCCATTGCGTTGCATCACCTTTTTGTAAATTGGTAGTATTATATTGTTTCCCCAGTTTGTGGGTATTTTATTTTTTCTCCATGCCTCTTTATATATATCCAGGAGCCATCTTTTCCCTTCCAGTCCTAGATATTTAATCATCTCTGGGTCTATATTATAATCTCCACTTGCTTTTCCTATTTTTAAATTTCAGATAGCTGTATCTACTTCTTATCCTTCTTGTCCTTCTCTTCTTATATATGATCGTTCTACTCTAAACTTCTTCTTTTAGGTCAAATGTGGTGTATCTAGCTGTAATTCATTATTTTTGTCGCTTATTCCTTTAATTTGTTTCGTTTTCTGTTCTTTAAGCGCTTTGATTTTGTTTCAGAATAACCTGTTATTAGACTTATATGAATCATTTAATTTCCTTCTAAAATCCTCCCAAGTTCTTTGTTTTCTT
The DNA here is from genome assembly GCA_940337035.1 of Agriotes lineatus. NCBI lineage: Eukaryota > Metazoa > Arthropoda > Insecta > Coleoptera > Elateridae > Agriotes > Agriotes lineatus. The sequence continues at coordinate 4,968 of CALNHX010008942.1, read as the reverse complement.
CGTTTACCATCTTCTTTACTTTATTTCTTATTCTTAAGTATTCCTCCTTATCTTTGTCCAATTTAGTCGTTATATATTTTTTCCAAGCTTGTTTCTTTTTGTTTCCCTCTTTATTTCTTGTGTCTACCAGCTAGTCCATTTGCAATTCTTATTATACCTTGTTACTCCACAGATATATTTTGCTGCATTAATGATTATTTCTTTCATAACTTTCAATTTCTCATCTATAGTCACTTTTTTATTTTTATCCAGCTCCTTTTGTCTTTTGAATTTCAAGTCCGTCTCTATTTGATATTCGTTTTTTTTGCTGCTCAATTTTTAATCTCCATATTTTTATTTTGCAATAATCTTTCTTACTCTCTTGGTTACTAACTGCGTTTTGTGTTTCTGCTATTACTAGTCTATGTTGTGTCCTTAATTCTGCTTCCTTCTGTGTTTTTACCTGCTTTACTTCTTCTTCTAATTCCCGTGTATACACTATGTAGTCTATAATGCTTCGGGCATTTCGTTCTTCTGCTATGTATGTGTATCTGTCATCGTTTGGTTGGTACCAAAACGTGTTTTCGATTTTTAAATCGTTGATCTGACAGAATTCCAGCATTTTCCTTCCGTTTCTATTCAATTCTTTTTCGCCGTATTTGCCGATTGTTCCTATTTCTAGGTTTGTGTCGTTTCCTACCATGGCGATCCAATCTATTATAAATATTCTATCGTTTTCTTGTCGTATTTTATCTAGTGTTCGTTATAATTCCACATAGAAATCGTCTACCATTTTCTCTTGAGTTTCTTCTGTTGGTGCGTATATTTGTATTATATTCAATGTTTTCTTTATTTCGATTTTCATCTCTATTATTCTTGATGACCTTGGGTTGTAGCTTGTCACATACTTATCTAATTCTCTCGTTATCATTGTAACCACTCTTTCTTTCGCTCTACATCCATGATTAACTCCTGAATAATAGAGAATGTCATTCTCATTTAGGTTTTTAATTCCGTTCCCTATTTTTTTTCACGTATTCCCATTATCCTTATATTCCATTTTTTAATTTCATCTAATAGCTCCGTTTTCTTACCAATGAGCGGTGTTATGTTTCACGCCCCTATGAACAATTTTTCTGTGTTTTCTACCTTTTGTTCAGCTTCTTTACCTTGCGCGTTGTTCTATTTTTTTCTAAAGATTTTATTATTGTAGGTTCTCTTTCTTTTGTTATTATAACTCCTATCTTCTCTGCCAGTTTATATTTCTTATTGGTTTTGTTCGTAGTTTTTATATCATCATTTTCCTTCCTCATTGCCTAGAATTTTAAATCAGAATAGTGGCGAAAAAGGAATATCCCGACAAAATTACTATATAACATGGACCTTTGAAACACGAACCTTTAACAAGCGACATAAAGAGCACAAGCCAGCGGGATGATATTCTTGAGAGGTGTAGAAAACATAACTAGAAGAGATACAATTCGAAACACAGATTTAAGAGAAACATTAGTAGTAGAACCCTTAGGAAAAAGGATCGAATACAAGCAGCTGCTCACTAAAGGCAAAGAAGATAAAATCGCAAAAACAATCAAAATTGTAATTTCGAATTGCAACGATCCCTTTTTTATCTATATTCTAATTTTTCATTTTATCCAATTTCGAAAAAGGTATGTTATTATTATATTATCTCAATAGTTGTCGAAATATTCAGGTATCTCTATTAATTAGCTATTCTACGTTTAAATCTGTATAGCATTAGAACGAAGTATTTTGGCTGATAGTTCAAGAGGTTTCCACTGTCGCAGATATTTTCACAAAAAAGTCAAGTAGACTGAGGTCCGGAGACAATAACGTCGTCTATCGTCAAGGGTAGGTTAGCTGTCTATCTTCAAGTATGGGTAAAGGAAACGTCTCCGACTGATGGTTCTATACATGGTGTAGGATTTGAGCACACTATAAATAATAGCTATTCGTTCGTTAACCATTCGTTCTAAAATAAGAGAAACAATACAACTCCTCTTGGTCTTCTTTTGTTTACCACAAGGCGATTATCATTGAACACTTAATATTTAGATGATAAATCAACTTATCAATAGATCCCGTCAAAATGTTTTAAATATATACAGGTGACTTGAATGGCAGATCACTAAGACGTGGTGGGACAACTTGAACTAAAATGAACTCTCATGATGTGATGTTTGCAACTAATCAAAGGATCAAATTTGTAGATTTTTCATTTCATGAGAATATATATGATTGTGTACTTTAACTGAAGCTAAAGAGTAATTAAACTAGTTAGTTAATTGAAAAAATCGATAATGATAAAATTCAGTGTGCAGATCAAAACGGGAAAAATAGATAATCTCTGAAACTTCTTTGTGGCGTGAATTCATAATTCATTTTCTTATATGGGTATTTCGCCACTCTGCAAATTAAAATATTAAATAACGAAAATATTAACAACGAACGTTTCGAGGGACAATCTGCCCTCGTTATCAACGAATAACAATTAAAACTAACAAGAACTTATCTTTTTTTCACTGGAAGAAAAAACGACCAACCTCCAATGAATTTTCTGACATTGACGTTGATAACGAGGGCAGATTGTCCCTCGAAACGTTCGTTGTTAATATTTTCGTTATTTAATATTTTAATTTGCAGAGTGGCGAAATACCCATATAAGAAAATGAATTGGGAAAAATAGATGTTGAATCTAAAAAGATTAAAATTAAACCAAGAATTTTTTTATTATGTTTGTTAGGTGTGTTGGTAATCTTTGAGATTATGACGTTGGTGACGAGTTTGGAGGAGATTTCCAACAACAATGGCTGTTCATTTCTTACTGAGGATAGATTACATATACCATAGCAAATCTATACAGGAACTATCCTTGAGAGATTGGCAGAACTGTAAGCAAAAACTGTCATCGGTAAAGGTCTTGCAATTGATTTCAAAAGAAAAGAGAATTTTCTCTGCTCAAATATGATAACACTGAATTGGTATTTGATACCAGCTTAGCAAATCTACTGAAAACGTTCATACGAAGGAAAAGGGCAGAAAAAGTACCGTAGTTACCTCTGAAATATAACAGTACTGCATACATTGAGAACAAAAAGAAGCCTGGTGGCTAGTTGGAGGAATGAAGCCATTAGATAGAAATGATGCTGAAGACCTTGAAATACCACATGAAAAGATAGGCATAACTCCTTTTATGCACCATGCGGTATGCTACTACCCTTCACATTGTGTTGATCATTGTTTTCCCTTCTGCCAGCATGATTATTGGTTGGAACTAATACAAGATTTATAAATATGGTAGTCTATGGCCTAGAAAAGTGCAAACATCATTGGGCATTCGTGCTCTTTGAGGGTGTGAGGTTACCGGGTGCTTTATAAAGAGCGGTCAACCATCTTTCGGGGAAGATTTCAGGCCTTGAGGAAAAGAAAACCTTTTAGGAAGACTTGGACGTCCAGAATAATTTAAGAAGGAAAACGAACGATTGATAAAGCGGTTCATTGGTCAAGTCTACTCGGTAAATGGTAGAAGATATAAAAAATTAATTAGGAATTTTTAAATTCCATTAGTATCTACAAGAGCGGCTATCTTGGATTAATAACATCGACAAGTTGTGTGCCACAGATTTAGACGAATTACCTGGTAGTCATTATTAATGCTTTCGCAGTAGATATACTTTCCTTTCATTCAAAATCAAAAAGGTTGTAAAAAATTCCCGTTAACTATTAAAGTATACGGAGGTTTGCTGAAGTCTAATAATATTTAGTAATATTGTAGTAACATGAATATATTAGCAATCGTTTATTGAGGAGCCTAGGCCGCTACAGTTTTTAAATTAATTTTGCCCTACTTTACTACCAGCTAGCTCAATAGCAATGATATTTTTCTTACTTTATTTACCTCGGTCAGGGGTTAAGTCCCTATTGAAATAAACCAGAAGTGGACCTGGACTCGTTTTAAGCTGAAAAATTAGCTTTAAAACACACTCAAATAAAAAGCCAAATTCCTTACACACAACTAAGCAACGCCCATATGTTGCATGTGAAAGAAACAATCCTAAATAATACTAGTGTTATAAATGAGATTATAAAACGAGTGATCATTTCTACACCGAATTTATAGGCACAACCGTCAAAAGAACTGTATTTAATCCGTTTTTAGGATGATTTTACCATGCATTTATTCTAACCATAAATTTAACCGAGGCGCGAAAAGCTGTTTCTACTCGCAATTTATAGTATCACTGATTAATTCACCCAGTCGACAGCTGTTTCTATTGCGCGGATGCTCAATTAAATGACTCGCTTACAGCTACTTCAAATTTTGCTTTTATGTTGACAACCTACTGCTCATATATGCTCAGGTGCACTGCACACAGAACACAAGAAAGCGCTTCCATACACTCCTTTGCCCGCTATAACTGACTTTATGTGGCCTAGTTTACGACCCTTGCGTAGCAAGGCAGGATACCTGAATCAGGATATGGAACTCTTCACGGCGATGCCTTTGCTATTGCGCCACTCTTTATCGCTGCCGCTTTTTTTTCGGCTAGATATCAGACACCATGTGAAGCTGTGAAGCCTCCTCGCTTGTAGTTTCGTTGGAAATGCAGGCATTCCGCATTCGCTTGGTGTGAGCTCGCCCCTCTAAAAAATAGCTCACCTCGGCGACATTCTTGGACCTCCGAATAGAATTACATATTACACGGCCAGCTCCAGCGAGCTGTCCTTGTTAAGCTTTCAGCAGACACTTTCCCCACTAAAGCTCTTTATTTTCGGCATGCGAACTTGTATTAGCGCCGGATGTGCTTAGATACGGAGGCCGGATGTACAATCCATTAGCGCAAAACTAAATATAATTATAAATGCACGTGCTAACAAACAACAATAAACACAGATGTATATTGAGAGCTATGCTTAGTACACTCAGACGGGGTAGGTCCATTAGAAGAGTGTACTACTATGTTCTTGCTT
>CALNHX010008941.1:0-55069 GCA_940337035.1 Agriotes lineatus | reverse complement strand
GATCACACTATTAGGTGGCAAATTTGGTAACAGCTTATTTGAAAACCACGACTCAAACACATCTGAATTCATGTCTTCATGGTAGTCCAATCGACAGTCTCTTATATTTTTCGCAGATAATAGGAGACCATCGTTCACCCATCCCATCTCAGAGCCTACATGTAAAATTATAATACGTTTTCCTCTTGAAGGTGGAATGTCTAATTGGCATTTCCGAGAATTATCTGTCCATCCTTTTTGAACCACATCATGTGTGTCATACCAAGTTTCATCCAAGTAAAATATCGGTCTCTGTTCTTCCCGAAACTTTTTTATCTGTTGTAAGTATTCGCATCGCCATTTTCTAATCCGCGGAGATTCCATTATTTGTTGTCTTTTATCTATCTTCTTATAGCGAAATCCCATATTTTTTAGCGATGTCCTTAATGTCGTCATTGAACAATTTATACCCATGTCACCAATGATCGTATCATGAATAGTTTTAATTGTTGGCACCACATTAGTTTTATACATGTCATAAACTACGCCGCGTATTGCATGTTCATTAGGCTTTGTTAATATTTTGTGACACCCATAATCAGAACGCCGTTTACGTGGCAGCGCTTGATTTTTCGCAATTTGAAAAACTGTACTTTTTGGCACTTTAGTTAAAAACGCAGTTCTTCTCACAACATTGCTTTTTCCTTCAGAAATTAGTGCGTTGTATACATTCAAGACTATGTTTTTCGCATCGTCGGATAAAAAATGCATTGATCGCTGGCTTGGTATCTCTCCCGCATCATCAACTTCTTCTAACTCATCACATGGAGCAGCGACTTCTTCAACTTCATCCTCAATTTCATTAGTATCCCATGGTCTCCACATATTCCACAAAATACAACACAACACAAATACTAGATGATAATTAACGTGCGTCAAAGTATAACAGTAACGTTATTATTAAATTTGGGAAGTAAAGACAAGTCAAGTGATTTATATAATTTATCTTTCATTCTAATTACTGGAAGGGATGTAGTTGTAAATGCATACTTTAATGCCAATATGACGCGACGAAACATTAAATGTCGATTTCTCTTATCTAGGAATGTCATTTGAGCAAAAATAATTTATTCCTCAATCAGGGCATAATCGCATAATGTGTTTATTTACCTAGTAAAATTAATTTTGTCATTCAATATTATTAGATAATTAAATATAAATTAAGTAGAAACTTCACTACAAAACGAAATAAATACCACCTTGGAAATATTCCCACCTTTGCGTATACCTGGCACGACTTAAGCGGACTAACAATAGTAAACTCATTTGCGGTTTAACTTTTAAAGCTCGCTCTGTCCGAAGTATCTTTGCGTCTACTATACTTGAGGATTCTGACTCGCGAACATCATAATAGGTGGGTGCAATATTTGTCGAAGGTAGAGGACTTTATTAACAATGTACCTAACATAACGACCGAGATAAGCCCAGTAACATTATGCAAAGGCGTGGTACCAGGCAGACCATGGAGGCAGGAAGAAGAGGCGACAGAAGTAATGGATCTAATGGAGAAAATTAGGCAACGGGTCAGAAGGATACAAGAATCGGAGACTTGGTAATAATCAAGAAACTTAGAGTAGCAGATAGGTTAAAATATGTGCAAAATTCCTGAACGCTTATGAAGGACCGTACCGAGTACACAAGGTGTTAAGTAATGAAAACACTTACGAACTAATAAACGAAGTTGATGGCAGAATCAGGGGACGTTTCCATATCTCAGCGATGTGCCCATACAGAGATAGCATAGAATAAGTTAGGATAGTATTAGCCAAATGTTGAGCCACTCTTTATAAGTTAGGATAGTGTAATTAGGGTAAAAATTAAAGTAAGATAGGATTAAGATAATATAACAAAATTGATATGAGTCTTAAAGTCAGATTGGGGTGAAAGAGAGTTTTTGATTCATGCAATGGATATTTGTGACAATTAAAATAACGACGCATGCAAATCAACGTATGATACCATAGAAAGCTCATGCGTAGTCATTTTAATCATGAAAAATTTGGGGGAATACATGCAACGGTTTTAAGCCCTGAATCCCACCTCTGTGAGCACTGCAAACTAATGAATAATTCATAAAAGCTCAGAATGGGAGATGGTATCTAATTGCAATAAGTAAAATAAATCAGACTTGAAGTAGTAATCATATTTTCAAAGCAATGCCAGTAATAAGTAAATTAATTTTATAACATAAGGAAAAAGGCAGAGCTCAAAACCGTAGAGAATGGATTCACACAATATTTAATTAATTTAAAATAATGAATTGGATGGTGAAATGTCAAAGCCAATCCAATTAAGAATGAATCAATTATGAAAATAATTATTAGATGCTTGTCGAGTGTATTTGTAAGTCATAAGTCATTAATAAAAAAATTCTCGTTGAGCGTATTGTAATATCGGAATAAAACAGAATGCTAAGAGAGAAGTGCAACGAGCACAAGTTATAACAGATCTAAGGCAATTAATAAAAAAATGGATCATCAATATTCAAGATTAGTTGGAATTCAAACAGTGAATTGACTTAAAAGTGCAAAATGAAATGGACATTTATTTGAACACCAAAGTTATTAAAAAAAAAGTGCGCGAAATGAATAATTAATCAGTGCAACTGATATGCGAAAGGACTGTTAAAAGAGTGCAGTGGGAAAAATATCGAAAGACATTAATTGCAAAATTATAGGACAATTTGGGAAATAAGTTACTATTGTGAAAGTTTTTAGACTTAAGCATTTTAATTGTAAAAAGTACCTAAGTTGAATAAGTTCGAATATCCGTTTTATGAATTTGATGTGCATTTGTTTTATAACAAACTTTTAAAAAAAATAACAATTGAATAAATGATTGCTGACAGCTTTGTTTTTGCATCTCCAATTAATTTAAGATTTTTACTATTAAATATCAAAATACATTAAAAATAATAGCACCATTGTGACGAGTAAAATTCAGTGCATCCGGGGAAATAAAGGCATAATTTTCCCTGAGTTTGTGAAATTTTCATCATCGGCTTCCGAGAGACCCTCTCACCAGAGATCCAGCTTCGTACCAGCCACTACAGGCATCGTGAGGGGATCCTAGTCACGAGATCACATCACCGGCAATCCCATCCAGCTTCTGCATGCACGGCAGTTCATTCCAGGTGCCCCCGCAGAAGATTTGGCCCAGTTCGACCCTTCCGAGCATCGAGGCGCTGCCTGCGTCAAATTATAAGGTCAGTTAATAAAGCCAATTTAAATGCTACGGACGTGAAACTTACCGGACACATAAAAAAAGTTGCTTCGAAGCTGATTCCAGGAATTTCAAACCTTCAATTAGCCTAGATCTGATAATTGGAAAATGTAGAAGTGAGATTAGGATTCTGCAGCGTAGATTTGAGAAACAACGAATTTGTGTTTTCGCTTAAAAACAAAAGACGAGCTACTGACGCTTCAATTAAGCGGGAGAATTTAAAATTACCTGTTAGATCTGCTTACTGAGTTGTTGTAATTAATATTGAAAAACACTGAACGACAAGCACTTGATAAATTTCATAACGTAAATTTGAGACAGATTAGCTCGAGTGAAGCATAAGTAGAATAGGGGCACCTTGTTTTTGATAGCTGTCAATCAAATTTTGATTCGCGGTGTAATTCGCGGTTTTATTAGCGGTTTTCGCGGTTTTATTCGCGGATTTCGCGGTTTTAATTTTAATTCGCGGATTGACCCAATTAATTTCGCGGTTTGATCTAATTAATTTCGCGGTTTGATCTAATTAATTTTCACATGTGTTACTGGTTTTCCTGTAAAAGTGGTCAATAAAAATGTCTAAAACGTATTACAGGAGTTTGTTGTAATCAACCCCTAAAACTGCAAATCTGGATTCGAGGGTAAATTATAGAATCCTTCGCATTTCCTGTATTTAATGATTAATTTTCTTTCCCAGTTTTTGAATTTAAACTTCGCGGTGTGTCGTCCATCTTTGTTTTCTGCGTGCGCACTTCGCACTGTAGTCGTTTTTAATTTTGAATTTTCGCGGAAATATTTTAATTTCAAACTGGTAGATCTCTCTCTCTCTCTCTTCTGCTCATCTGGCGTTGGCTGTCTCTCTCATGCATTGCAGAATGGCTGTTTATATTTAAAAAAACCTCAGCCCGACCGGGATTTGAACCCTTTACGTTCGTGTTCACAAATCAACTACAACCTCTAGTGACACAGAGCCACGGAGACTGAACAAATTTTAATGTGAATAGCGGAAAGCCATTTCACTACTGTGACGCTACGAGTCTGTGTTTTAAACAACTTATTTTTTCGAAAATTTTAATTTTAAGAACTGAAATGTGCAGCTTGATGTGATTAAAGGTAGATGCAATTTTTTAAAAATTTATTTCGAGCGTGATTTCGTCATAATTAATTATTTTATTTTTATCGTTAGGCCCGGTATTACAAACAACCAGTGAAAGTTTGCGCTTCGGATTCTGCGAATATAGTCCTGAAATAGTTTAAAAATATACTCAAAATTAATTACTTTTTTTTTCTATAGCGAGATCATATTTACGCGGCGGTTATTTTCAATTTTCAACATAAAATGTGTAATTATTCGCAATGGTTTTTGCAGCACAGAAAATGGAATTTGCTATGATATCACCGACTCTGCAGAACTTTCTATTTCGTCATCCTCAAATGGCCTAACCGGTCGTTGCCTGTCGGTCACAATTATATATATCAGCAATAACATGAACAAGAAGATATACGTATTGCTTGAGTAAGAAAGAGATAAACATAGTAGCAAGTATTGGAGAAGGCTTGACTAATTTTAATTATGACATTTGTCAACTAAACATGCCTACTAATATAATTTTTTGTATGGCTATCTTTTTCTTACTCATATAGGTAAAAAAGCCGGGTTGCGTTGCTCTCAGCTACCGTGTTTCGGCTACTTTTCAAGGTCGACCATGTAGGCTTGCAGATTTCGGCTTCCCACGTGGTCTAACTTTTTATATCGCGATGAGAAATTCAATTTTAGTAGAGAGAAATAATAAATCGGTAAAAAACATTTTATTGTTTTGCAAGATGAAAAATTACAAAAATTCGTACAATTTACACGCAGAACACAACTCGTTCTTTATGTTTACTTTAGAAACCCTTAACCCTTTTCAAATTTTATTTTTGTGTACGTGATTTGCGGTATATATAATTTTATGATTCATAAATTTGACCGTTGTAAAACGCCTGCCACAACTTGCACGGAAAACGCAACGGTTTTTGCAAAGCATGTTGTGACGAACAGCGATGAGTGGAATTTTTAAAATATTGCCCATCGAACAGCGGAATAATTCTAGAACGAATCGAAGTTTTTATTTGTATAAAATGGCGGTCCGAACACGACGCTGCACAAAACCTGGATTTATAAGAAAACTGCATCTTGATTTCCATGGATTTGATTACGTCACGCCGAAGTCTTCCGTCTCACTCATCACAGTTGTTTTCTCTCTCTCGCATTTATTTAATTTAAAAAAGCTTTTGCGTCGGCCCCTAGTCGGATTTGAACCCTAGCCACATGTGAATAATTATTTTAAATAGCGAAATCCGCATAAATATATTACTATAAAAAATCGCGAAAAGTGTTGAGTAAATAAATGCAATGCATTGTAAAGCCGTAAAACTTTTAGTTATTGTGCGTTTACAAGATGGGTCTTTTGACAAAGTGGAAAAACCAAACTATGCTATTGTAAATGTACAGATTTTTCACTGTCGATTTGTATATAACAACTTAATGTAAATTGGTATTTGGAACATTTTAACGAAAACAGCGACTTCTTTCGGCATAAACTGTTTCTTCTCACCACGGAACCCTATTTTATAAGTAAATGTCTAAAATTGTGTCATTATATCGATAAAAACTGCATTTTAGTTTAAAAAATTCCAGTATAAATGCTAACGGATGAAAATAAAAAACGCAATTGACCACAAAGTAACATAATTTTGAATAAAACAAACACAATTTTGTTGGAAAAATGTTCTGTTTCACTTAAAATTTTACAAAAACTGACATCATGTCACTTGAAATTATACAAAAAACGAAATTTTTATCCAATAAGCGATAAAAAATACGCCGTCTCACATAAATTTACACAAAACTCGACATCATGTCACATAAATTATACAAAAACTGCCATCATGTCACTTGAAATTATACAAAAACGACATTTTTACTCAATACACGACGAAAATTGAACAAAAATCACGCAATTACACGCCATCTCACATAAATTTTCGACATCATGTTACATAAACTATGCATAATTTTGCAAATGTTTTACACTTTTTTCTCTAACTTGTTGCAATTTTAGCAAGATTTGAATAAAAAACAGCAATTTCTGCAGCAATTTTAGTAAGATTTGAATAAAAAACACAATTTCGCTGAAAAAGTTCTAACCAAAAACGACAAAAACAATATTTTTATACAACTTTCATTGAAAAAATCTTCTACCACAAGCATTTCTAGAAGCAAAATTCACGCACTTTTGCTGAAAAACGTTCTGTTCCACATCAGCTCACATAAATTTTCACAAATATCGACATCATGTCACATAAATTATACAAAAACTGACATCATGCCACTTGAAATTATACAAAAAACGATATTTTATTCAACACACGATGAAAATTGAACAAAAATCACGCAATTACACGCCATCCCACATAAATTTTCACAAAAATCGACATCATGTAACATAAACTATGCATAATTTTGCAAATGTTTTACACTTTTTATAAAATGCATCGCTCAAAATTAAAAGAAATAGCAATTTCGTTGAAAAATTTGCAAATGTTTTACACTTTTTTATAAAATGTATCGCTCAAAATTAAAAGAAATCACAATTTTTTAAATTATATCACACCATTATGAAATCGTAGATTGATTTTTTGAAATTTTACACTTTGTAGCTGTAAAATAACTTCAAATACTAATATTTTAGCTTTAGATTTTGTAATTATTTCAGATTCGTGAAAAACAAAAGCAGAGTAGAAATAAAGAAACACAAACACTTTGTAATAAACAAATATATTGTTCTTATTTCGTATAATACTTAATAATATAAATATAAATGTACAGCTGAATGGCTTATTTTCTAAAAATTCTCTAGCAATTTACAAAACTGTAGTTTGAGGTGCACAACATTTCAAATTAAAAAGCTGCAAGTAATAAAATCAGAATTTCATTGTGTCATTTTAAAGTTTAAGATGCACCCAATCTAGAATTCCCTTCGTTTTTGGTGTTGATGACATCTGCCTTAGAGGCGTTTTTCTAACGGCCCTTTTTTGGAGGCGTTTCCTTATCGGCGTTCTTCTGACTGAACCTTTTTGATGTGGACTTGGATGAGTAGCTGGTGTTTTTAATTTATATTCTAAATCGGACTCGCAGTTATCAGTTTCCATTTCGGTTTTTCCTGTAGTACCAGTCGGGGTTGGCTTCTTTTGCTGTTTAGGTTTAGCTAGCAGCACATTAGCAACGTTAAGGTCTTTGATGTAATCAGCAAACTGTAGGCGTCCGGGTGGATTAATAGTTTTTCGAGGCCGCAGAGTGTCGTGAATTAAATCGCTTATGTTAGACGCCGGTAAAATTTCACCCTTTATAGTAACGGTACCCTTGTGATCCCAGCTCACATCGCTTGAGGTACTCAAAATGCGTAGGAAAACTTCAGCTTTTTTCTTAAAAGTTTTGGGAAGTGTAGATAAAATAACGGCATTTGATAGGCTGTCACTGGTTGTTTCAATAGGTATTTTGATTGGCTGCCGCGCCTGGTTTGTGAAATGAAGGAATCGTTGTAACACTTGATTGTACTGGATCCATTTATCGTGATCAGTTAATTTGGACTTTAAAACTTTTTGCATTTCGTCATCAAGCTGTGATAATATATTTTTCTCCGCATCACCGCCAGACTTAAGACGTTGGACAAATTCCGGCGATACAATCAACATATTCCGCTCTTTGTCCATTTTAGTCGAAAAGGAGCTCAGTCGTTTGTTCTGGTAGAGCCGTCGTGAATAAACTAGCTTAAAATCAAGACTTTCATAATAAATATATCAAAAAAAATATGACAGGTACGGGAATCGAACCCGTATTCTCACTCGAGATCAGAGCTTGAATCTGACGCCTTAACCATTCGGCCAACCTGCCTCCCTATATAAACGAGCACTCTCTGCATAATTAAGAAAACATATAGTTTAAAAAGCCTTCTACATGCAATTTCATACAATATTTCATATAAATTAAGCCATGTACAAATTTCTAAATCGGTTTTGATATATATTTTATCGAAAGACTTGACCTACAGCTGCCGTTTTATTATTTGTCGTGATGCGTCATCGCTGAATTTTACAAGTGCCAACCTGTCTGCGATGTGACGCACGCAGTGTTTCCATACCTTTTTATTTTAAAATTTTACAAAAACCAGAAGTCCAAACTGCTGCCGCATCAGGTAACAGAGTACAATGGTTTAAAACGTGTTAGTGCGGCATCAGTCGGGCCTCTGGTTTTATAAAATTTTAAAATAAAAAGGGACGGAGACATTGCGTGCGTCACACAGCAGACAGGTTGGCTCTTGTAAATTCAACGATGACGCATCACGACAAATAATAAAACGGCAGCTGTAGGTCAAGTCTTTCGATAAAATATATATCAAAACCGATTTAGAAATTTGTACATGGCTTAATTTATATGAAATATTGTATGAAATTGCATGTAGAAGGCTTTTTAAACTATATGTTTTCTTAATTATGCAGAGAGTGCTCGTTTATATAGGGATCGCCGGAATTTGTCCAACGTCTTAAGTCTGGCGGTGATGCGGAGAAAAATATATTATCACAGCTTGATGACGAAATGCAAAAAGTTTTAAAGTCCAAATTAACTGATCACGATAAATGGATCCAGTACAATCAAGTGTTACAACGATTCCTTCATTTCACAAACCAGGCGCGGCAGCCAATCAAAATACCTATTGAAACAACCAGTGACAGCCTATCAAATGCCGTTATTTTATCTACACTTCCCAAAACTTTTAAGAAAAAAGCTGAAGTTTTCCTACGCATTTTGAGTACCTCAAGCGATGTGAGCTGGGATCACAAGGGTACCGTTACTATAAAGGGTGAAATTTTACCGGCGTCTAACATAGGCGATTTAATTCACGACACTCTGCGGCCTCGAAAAACTATTAATCCACCCGGACGCCTACAGTTTGCTGATTACATCAAAGACCTTAACGTTGCTAATGTGCTGCTAGCTAAACCTAAACAGCAAAAGAAGCCAACCCCGACTGGTACTACAGGAAAAACCGAAATGGAAACTGATAACTGCGAGTCCGATTTAGAATATAAATTAAAAACACCAGCTACTCATCCAAGTCCACATCAAAAAGGTTCAGTCAGAAGAACGCCGATAAGGAAACGCCTCCAAAAAAGGGCCGTTAGAAAAACGCCTCTAAGGCAGATGTCATCAACACCAAAAACGAAGGGAATTCTAGATTGGGTGCATCTTAAACTTTAAAATGACACAATGAAATTCTGATTTTATTACTTGCAGCCTTTTTAATTTGAAATGTTGTGCTCCTCAAACTACAGTTTTGTAAATTGCTAGAGAATTTTTAGAAAATAAGCCATTCAGCTGTACATTTATATTTATATTATTAAGTATTATACGAAATAAGAACAATATATTTGTTTATTACAAAGTGTTTGTGTTTCTTTATTTCTACTCTGCTTTTGTTTTTCACGAATCTGAAATAATTACAAAATCTAAAGCTAAAATATTAGTATTTGAAGTTATTTTACAGCTACAAAGTGTAAAATTTCAAAAAATCAATCTACGATTTCATAATGGTGTGATATAATTTAAAAAATTGTGATTTCTTTTAATTTTGAGCGATACATTTTATAAAAAAGTGTAAAACATTTGCAAATTTTTCAACGAAATTGCTATTTCTTTTAATTTTGAGCGATGCATTTTATAAAAAGTGTAAAACATTTGCAAAATTATGCATAGTTTATGTTACATGATGTCGATTTTTGTGAAAATTTATGTGGGATGGCGTGTAATTGCGTGATTTTTGTTCAATTTTCATCGTGTGTTGAATAAAATATCGTTTTTTGTATAATTTCAAGTGGCAGGATGTCAGTTTTTGTATAATTTATGTGACATGATGTCGATTTTTGTGTAAATTTATGTGATATGATGTGTGATTGCGTGATTTTTGTTCAATTTTCATCGTGTGTTGAATAAAAATATCGTATTTTGTATAATTTCAAGTGACGTGATGACAGTTTTTGTATAATTTATGTGACATGATGTCGATATTTGTGAAAATTTATGTGAGCTGATGTGGAACAGGACGTTTTTCAGCAAAAGTGCGTGAATTTTGCTTCTAGAAATGCTTGTGGTAGAAGATTTTTTCAATGAAAGTTGTATAAAAATATTGTTTTTGTCGTTTTTGGTTAGAACTTTTTCAGCGAAATTGTGTTTTTATTCAAATCTTACTAAAATTGCTGCAGAAATTGCTGTTTTTTATTCAAATCTTGCTAAAATTGCAACAAGTTAGAGAAAAAAGTGTAAAACATTTGCAAAATTATGCATAGTTTATGTAACATGATGTCGATTTTGGTAAAAATTTATGTGAGATGGCGTGTAATTGCGTGATTTTTGTTCAATTTTCGTCGTGTATTGAGTAAAAATGTCGTTTTTGTATAATTTCAAGTGACATGATGGCAGTTTTTGTATAATTTATGTGACATGATGTCGAGTTTTGTGTAAATTTATGTGAGACGGCGTATTTTTTATCGCTTATTGGATAAAAATTTCGTTTTTTGTATAATTTCAAGTGACATGATGTCAGTTTTTGTAAAATTTTAAGTGAAACAGAACATTTTTCCAACGAAATTGTGTTTTTTTTTATTCAAAATTATGTTACTTTGTGGTCAATTGCGTTTTTATTTTCATCCGTTTGCATTTATACTGGAATTTTTTAAACTAAAATGCAGTTTTTATCGATATAATGACACAATTTCAGACATTTACTTATAAAATAGGGTTCCGTGGTGAGAAGAAACAGTTTATGCCGAAAGAAGTCGCTGTTTTCGTTAAAATGTTCCAAATACCAATTTACATTAAGTTGTTATAAACAAATCGACAGTGAAAAATCTGTACATTTACAATAGCATAGTTTGGTTCTTCCACTTTGTCAAAAGACCCATCTTGTAAACGCACAATAACTAAAAGTTTTACGGCTTTACAATGCGTTGCATTTATTTACTCAACACTTTTCGCGATTTTTTATAGTAATATATTTATGCGGATTTCGCGATTTAAAATAATTATTCACATGTGGCTAGGGTTCAAATCCGACTAGGGGCCGGCGCAAAAGCTTTTTTAAATTAAATAAATGCGAGAGAGAGAAAACAACTGTGATGAGTGAGACGGAAGACTTCGGCGTGACGTAATCAAATCCATGGAAATCAAGATGCAGTTTTCTTATAAATCCAGGTTTTGTGCAGCGTCGTGTTCGGACCGCCATTTTATACAAATAAAAACTTGGATTCGTTCTAGAATTATTCCGCTGTTCGATGGGCAATATTTTAAAAATTCCACTCATCGCTGTTCGTCACAACATGCTTTGCAAAAACCGTTGCGTTTTCCGTGCAAGTTGTGGCAGGCGTTTTACAACGGTCAAATTTATGAATCATAAAATTATATATACCGCAAATCACGTACACAAAAATAAAATTTGAAAAGGGTTAAGGGTTTCTAAAGTAAACATAAAAAACGAGTTGTGTTCTGCGTGTAAATTGTACGAATTTTTGTAATTTTTCATCTTGCAAAACAATAAAATGTTTTTTACCGATTTATTATTTCTCTCTACTAAAATTGAATTTCTCATCGCGATATAAAAAGTTAGACCACGTGGGAAGCCGAAATCTGCAAGCCTACATGGTCGACCTTGAAAAGTAGCCGAAACACGGTAGCTGAGAGCAACGCAACCCGGCTTTTTTACCTATATGAGTAAGAAAAAGATAGCCATACAAAAAATTATATTAGTAGGCATGTTTAGTTGACAAATGTCATAATTAAAATTAGTCAAGCCTTCTCCAATACTTGCTACTATGTTTATCTCTTTCTTACTCAAGCAATACGTATATCTTCTTGTTCATGTTATTGCTGATATATATAATTGTGACCGACAGGCAACGACCGGTTAGGCCATTTGAGGATGACGAAATAGAAAGTTCTGCAGAGTCGGTGATATCATAGCAAATTCCATTTTCTGTGCTGCAAAAACCATTGCGAATAATTACACATTTTATGTTGAAAATTGAAAATAACCGCCGCGTAATTATGATCTCGCTATAGAAAAAAAAAGTAATTAATTTTGAGTATATTTTTAAACTATTTCAGGACTATATTCGCAGAATCCGAAGCGCAAACTTTCACTGGTTGTTTGTAATACCGGGCCTAACGATAAAAATAAAATAATTAATTATGACGAAATCACGCTCGAAATAAATTTTTAAAAAATTGCATCTACCTTTAATCACATCAAGCTGCACATTTCAGTTCTTAAAATTAAAATTTTCGAAAAAATAAGTTGTTTAAAACACAGACTCGTAGCGTCACAGTAGTGAAATGGCTTTCCGCTATTCACATTAAAATTTGTTCAGTCTCCGTGGCTCTGTGTCACTAGAGGTTGTAGTTGATTTGTGAACACGAACGTAAAGGGTTCAAATCCCGGTCGGGCTGAGATTTTTTTAAATATAAACAGCCATTCTGCAATGCATGAGAGAGACAGCCAACGCCAGATGAGCAGAAGAGAGAGAGAGAGAGATCTACCAGTTTGAAATTAAAATATTTCCGCGAAAATTCAAAATTAAAAACGACTACAGTGCGAAGTGCGCACGCAGAAAACAAAGATGGACGACACACCGCGAAGTTTAAATTCAAAAACTGGGAAAGAAAATTAATCATTAAATACAGGAAATGCGAAGGATTCTATAATTTACCCTCGAATCCAGATTTGCAGTTTTAGGGGTTGATTACAACAAACTCCTGTAATACGTTTTAGACATTTTTATTGACCACTTTTACAGGAAAACCAAGTAAATTGTTCCTTCTTCGTCTAAGAGATATTGAGTAATTAGTGAAATATATTTTACCCTTTTCATCCCCTTAGGGATGGAATTTGTAAACCTGCTTTGTTAAAACTTATCTACTAATTTGAAAGACCTTTCTGTCATATTTCAAGCTCCTGATACCAAGGATTACGGGTCTGAGTCAGCGCACTAGATTGTAGTAGAGTACCCGTTTCAACCCCTCGGGGATGGAATTTTAAAAAATCCAGTTCACCCCATTTTATTCTGAAACGAACAGACAGCTAACACCTTTTCCCACTTTTCCACTTTAAGCGTAAAACTATTAAATTCGCTTTTAAACACCTTTCTATTGATATTGAGGAGTTCGTAAATAGTAATTTACGATACAAGCGCGTAAAGCTACTCTTTAGGTACGAGTGGGGTAGAGTTAAAACGCGAGTGCGCGAGCGTTTTAAGCCCCACGAGTGACTAAAGATGCTTTACACATGTGTATCGTACAATATTTTATCTACGGTAGAATCTAAAAAATATGGTAAATATAAAAAATATTTTACATGTAAATTAGAATTACTAGCAACCGGTCCTAATTTTGAGTGTTTTAAAAATTTTAAAACACGTTGCTACTAACTACGTGCCTAATGAAATTTTTTAAACACGTTGCTATTAACGACGTAAACTAATAAAAACATGTTATTAAACAGTCGTTTTACAAACTTAAAACTGCCAACTAAAAGGCAATTTTACATGCTGTTGTAGATAAAAGATATTTTACGCCTTTTGATGCCCTTAGGGATCGAATTTCAAAAAATTTTTTATTAAATTACCTGATTAAACCATATTTAAAAAGTTCCTAGGAGAAACGGTTACGGTACCAGGGATGCACAGTTGGCTATCTTCATCCACGACCACCCTAACCTTCAAAATACGAACCTCCTGCAGCAATAGTCTTTCTTTCCTATATTCACCGATTGCGTAAAAAAGTTTCTTAGAAAGCAAAACATAAAAATAGTATTAAACCCCCGGGAAAAATCTAATAGGTTCTTTATTCACGAAAAGGTAAATTTACCACTATGTCATCTAAAGGCGTTTATAGAGTCCCTTGTCGTGTAGTGCTGTATACACATGTGAAACAGAACGTTCAGTAAGAACTCGTATCTCTGAACACGCGCTGTCTCAAGTCTGGTCTTGTTTCATCATCAGCCATCGCAGAACACCAACGCAATACCGGCCATAAGATCCGCTTTGATGAAACGGTTATCTAAAGATTGCCATTTTCCTTAAGCAGAAAGATTGGCGAAGCGGTTGGGATTTACAAATATTCTGATAATCTCAATCGGAATGAGGGCTTTTCCCTTCCTTCTATGTGGAAAGCGCAAATTTCTAAGCCCCGCCCAGCGTCACTCACCCGCGCCAACACTTGCCTATAAATTCTTGCGTTCTTCTTCCTATCGTTAGCAAAGTTTCGCATCTTATTCTGTTGTGGCTTATACGTTCAGTTATGGTTTTCAATTTATCTTTGGACGAAGTGAGAATCTATAAAACCTTGCTCGGAGTTTTGAACACCATTTTGATATTTTGTGTTCTAATAAAATTTCCTATACGCTTAGTGGCTTGGTGAATATAGCGAAGAGGTGAACTCATATATTTCTTTATAGAACTATCTTTTAAATACGAAATAAGTAGAATTGGACTTGATGACATTCCACTATGCTTTAATAACAACGGACCGTGGCTATGGAATCGGTAATAAAAACCCTAGTAGACAGGGAAGCGACATCAAAGCTCACAAGCAAATGCACAGACTCAGCACTTATAGGGCCGGTTGCAGAAAGCAATGTTAAGTCTGGTGTTAGCTAACATCGCGTCAAAGTGAACAAAAACGAATCAAATCTCAAATGCTTATGGTAACTAATACATTAGTAAACAAAATTTGATGCGATTTTGTTCACTTTGACGCGATGTTAGCTAACACCAGACTTAACATTGCTTTCTGCAACCGGCCCATAGTGTACTACATATAAGCTTTATAAAATGTGATAAATTTCTGGAAACCTCCTGAGGGTAGTGGTTAGGCACTGTTCTGACGAATAATTTCTGAAATATGTAGTAAACTTCGAAAACCCAAAGAGTCAAGAGGGCTTTGAATTGCTTCAAATCAACCTCCAGGAAATATTAGTGTAAGCTTCCATAAGAGGCAGTTATTATTTGGTAAACGACTTCTGAGCTTCCACCTCAACTATGAAACGGTCCAATCGTAGAAGTATTTCATTAAATAATAACAACCGATTCCTATCCTAAACCGAAATCATATCGGACTCTAAAAAAGCAGTATTGTCTTACAGTTAAAAGTCATTCTATTGCATGGTGTTACGAGTAATTTTTCATTCAGATGCAGTTCAGGAAATGTTTCGAGTGACCCTGCAGTACCTATATTTGGTTGCATACTCATTGTCATTTTTGGAATGTTTTGAAAAACCTTGAGTTTTAGGGGATTATAATAAATTTTAAAAACAGAGAGTACGATTTCCGGCTGCCACTTTATACCTTTAATTTTTGTTGATTCTGTTTCTGGGTGATGTGCCTGATGAATTACCTCGAATTTTGCTCGTACTCCACATGCAGAATATGGCACTGAGCCAGTGCCTGGCGTCGCTGCGATATATTCGCCTTGTGCATTTAATTATGCGAAATAGTTTAGTTTCACTTTATATGTATTTATTATTTCCTAGATTGACTATTCTGTCAGCGTTTTGTTCTCATTCAACTCGGAAATTGAACGTCCCTCAACGTTTCAAACAGGAACCAAAACATAACTCCTTTTAAAGCTGAAACATACAGTTAAGTGTGTAATACCCTATGCGCATGGTACCATTCGTCTTGGTTCGCGTTTATATAAATTAATTGATCGTTGAAGCGATTTGATGGGACTCCCGTTTATCGATATCGCAGTACTTGATTTTTAAGTCGCTATATACTCATAGCTGAGATACGTGTACTCTAGCGAATTGCGAGTTAAAATCATGGAGTTTTGTTTTTCACTTCAAATTTATTAAAAATCACAATCTTGTACATTTTATACTTAAGCCTCGTTATAATCTACTATTCCAATCCCAAACAAGTATGATATCTCAGAATTGTTTAGCACTATTGTATTCCATACAGAGTTTGTACGTGTACATATTGTAAATAAACAATTACGTTAATTCAAGCTCTGGTATTTTCTTCCATTTACTATTTTTCATGAAACAGCTAAGCGTTTTAGGAACTTACAGAAACGCCTGCAGAGTTTCTGGTTTGGACCATCTCGAACCAGTGGCACTTCTGGACTACCCCCCCCCCCTCTCTATTCTGCTCAGGAACTAGCGTGTGTACAGAAATTCCCCGTTAGCAATGGATAAACAAACCTAGCTCGAATATATAAAATTGAAGAGGTAAAAGTGCTCAAGATAATAAATTATGTAAGAAACTTTGTCAGGCTTATCCAGTTGTTGAGTGAAGTAACATATTGAGCTTCGGGACACCCGAATAAAATTTTCGTTTAATATTTTACTTTATAGTAAAAACTGCCGCAATACATTATATAAGCCTATAAAATCCAGTTTCAGACAGTTGTGCACCGGATTAACACTAAAAAATTTCTGCTGAATACCACAGCAAAAACTGAACAGTTCTCGGCCTTGTCTGGCTTTTTTGAAAGCGCAGCTACTAAATTCACCTTAAGTATTGCACAAACATCTGAAAAGGTTTATCCGCTATACTTTATGGGATTATTCATATTGACAACTGCTCCAGCATCTAATAACGTGGAAAATGCCGTGAAAGCGGGCAACGCGTGGTATAAAACGTTTCGTATTTTCAGCAGAAAAGTAAATTCGGGCTCTCGAATATCTACATTTAAAAGACAAACACGGCTGTCTAGCTCCATTACGGCTTCATATTGCGGCCGCACTTTAAACTTTTGTTAAAACAGAAAACGCTCCATTACTCTTTGTTTGATTCACGTGTGCAAGCTGAAATCCTGACCCAAGAAAACGAATTGCACACCGCCTTAGGATGAGTTAGGTCCGTTTTTTCGCCATGTTTATGTTCAAGTCTGAAATAAAACTAAAACTCATAACGCTGTAGCGTAAAGCATAACACTATTTTCTAAGAGTGCTGCTCTTAAAGCCACTTGGAACCTATTATTTTTAGTGGTATTGCTATATGAAGTTAGATTGAACCTTGAGGCGAAGATATAAATTCGAGGTTAAGTAATCTTTTCGATTCTCAAGTACATGCTATAACTTTTTTAGATTCCAAACGATGTGTTTTTTAGTATTGCCTGATTATGTAATAGAAGATTACTGATTTATTCGTGGCGTGAGCCAAGGATTTGCTAAATTCGTTAAATGTCAAGGTTAATGTTTAGACGGGCATTATTATTTTGTATAACATTTATAATGATTGGAACAGGAAACCAGATTATTATCTAGTACAGCATGCTGGTCGTTCTTGTTGAGTGCGAAAGTTACAACATTTGTCCTACTACCGTGTCACCGAACCTTTACTGATCATGGCATTTTTAACCTCGTCCGTGGGAAAAAATAATTTTACAAATTAACTATTGGTTAACATCGAAAGTAAATACAAATTTAGATAGTTGCGCAAGGGAGTCTGATTAGTTAGGAACTGATTGAATATTTCTATTTTTTATAAAGGTATCAATTACAGAAATTAATCAACACTTTTACAGAAGCCATCGGCGCTTCTTGACCAAATTCACTTAAAAATGAAGGCAATCCGGAAACATGCTCTATTGGGTATTCCTGAATACCTATTTAGGGTTTGGTTTATTTTGTTTTGTTTGGGTATGGTTTCTATCCTCTATGCCTGTTCACACCAAGAATATCAATTTCTGTATTGACTAGCAATACAGTGGACATTCTTCTCAAGGAATTACCAGTATATGTTGTAACGTTAAGCCCCGCATCAAATTTACCTAAAGCACAAATAGTGTGCTAGAAATTTGAATTGTTACAATCTTTTCCTGCTCTGCATAGCGTTCGGATTTTCGTTAAAGCGATTCTAGTTGCAATGCGCGGACGTAGAGTAAACCGGTAAGTCATGCAATTCCTTCTCCAAACTCCTCTATAAATGACCTGATAACAAGGTAGCGAAGGGTATCAAAGAAGACTCCGAAACTTCTTTGGAGTTTTGAGACTTGATCCCGACCTGAACACCAGGTTCCCTTCGTAGCCTGGGCCCCACTTTCCTGATACCTCCTGACCTCTCTGGGGCCATCTCGTTAAAGAATTCCTGTACCTGTTGGGAGACGGTGGACTTGGTTCCAATCTCGCTGAAAAATTCCTTCAACTGCCCTAACCACCTGATCCCCCCGGATATGATTACTATAATCTCTTGTCGAAAGTAACATAAAGCACGGTTTACCAGAACATTAAGAGAAATCTTCAGGCCGCAGCATAATCCAGATATCTCGACATAGGCAAATTGGTCGGCCTGCCGTGAGTCAGAACCGATCAAAATATTCCAGCACTCACCTGCGATTCGAGCTGTCAAAGGCGGACTTTGCGTAAGGTAAAAATGTTCAGTTTATATTACACCGAGTGGTCCGAACTTATTCACAAAGGACGTACCACGTCTAGCCGTAAACATCACAGACACCGCAAACCCCTTTTAACATTGAATTTGTCCACCCGTTAACTATAGATAGCAAACTCCATCTTTGCTGGAGCAAATATACACCTTTTTAGATCTGTTGGTTCCAGTACATCAGAACAACAGATCACCCGCGCCTACCTTCTTCGAAATTTCTTTGAGAGGATCCAGGGATAGCAACCGGGGCAAGCCCATGTGCAGTGTGGGTTGCCAAACACCCCAAAAATAACCAAAGGCTGAACTAATCCGCCAAAAAGTTTTTATTTTGTGGTATTTATGTATATAATTTTTCATTAAGTAAGAATTGTTTTATATATACTTAAACGCATTATACAATTTATTTATACACTGTGTTATTCCTGTATTTCATACATTTGAGTAGAACGACTCTTGGGCATCTGAGCTTTACCAAACGCAACTAGTTTAAAAAATAACTTTTGCAAAATTACTGTCAAGTTTAAATAAACACCCTTCGCAGGTTTTGAAATTAAATTTGAAAATACCGAAACAACCCAGGTGCATTAGAATGTATCAGGATTTTCTAAATCGAGAAATTTTGCAATTTTGATTGGCATTTTTGCTAAAATATCCTTGCCCATTACTTGCTTAAGAAATTTTTCATATCTTGGGCGTCATCGATTACCACTTTATATAATTTGGCGTTGCGACGAGCTTAAGCTAATCCGATTGTCATTCTCTCTATCTCAAACAAGGTTGATGTAAGAATTTAAATATTTGTAGCGTGAGCAGTACTTACTGGTATTTGTTTAATTCAATCACGCTTCTCATATCGGTGTTTTTTTTTGTTGCTCGGTAAGCCAGAGTTGGTGGACCGTAAAATATTAAAGATAGCATTTTTTATATTGCATGTAATTTTTATAAATGGAGATAAGCGGATAATATATATACAATGTAAATAAATCAAAAACACATTTGAGTTGATAGAAGCCGTTCACGCGCCTTAGGGAGTCGACCCGTGCGACATCCTAGCGATGGGAGCTCGAGGAATTGATTAGATTCTGCCGCTCTAGTACGACTCTGCTTTATGCTGCTCTGCTCAACCAGGGTATCAAACCTAGAACTAACAATGCTAAAATCAGAGCGTTTGTTGACTAATGCTATCGGGTCGTGTTAATAGTAAGAAGCTCTTGATGTACTTTTTCCTGGCGGCAGCAGTACAGCATGAGTGATATAATGCATCTGACGCCAATTTCCGCAGCTCGACTAGCAACGTATGGGGCGAATTTTACTATTAAAACCCCGAGTGCCAGCATGAGCCTTTGGCGGGTTTCACAGCGAATCTGCATGTTCAATTCCCGTCTTGCTAAGGGCTACATACGGCACGTAAGTTATGACTTTACTCAGCTATATCATAGGAATGAGTTTATAAGACACAAATCAGCATATTCGTGGAGGTCCCTTCTGGGGCCTGAAGATGCCGCGATGCAGAAGATAGTGGTATCAATAACAGCGACCTGGGAGATTGATTTAAGAGTTCATATTTTGGGGTGTTTTTCGACAGCGTATCACGGAAGCCTGTGAACGGTGTCAGGGCGGGTCTGAAAATATTATCGGGTACCGAAAACAGCAATCTGGAGAATACGCGGCTACTTGTGGAGAATTTTTTGTTAACAAAAACGTCGATTTGGAGGGTAGGTTTTTAGTGTTCAAGAAGGTATCTGAGGCTCTGTTAGACATCTTTCGGTTGGGCTCTGTGCTCATGTATCTACCTCTAATGAGTAGCCACTCGCCTTTCAGGATAGATTAGTACCTTAGTCGGTGTGGCGGGTCCGTTTTACTATTGGGAAACGGGATTCCGAGTGTCGGCTCTGGTAAAAACTTGTTTGGCGAATCAAGCGATGGCTTCGAGCGCGACTGGAAAAAATTCTCTAGCTGCAGACGGCTTCGGCAAGGCCTAGGAGACCTAGGGGCTATTAGCTCTTCCAGGTGGAGCTGGATTTGACTGATCACTGAACGTAAGTATCTTCAACAGGCTGAATACCTTCTTCTGATACCCTGCAGGTTTTCTATCACCTGGATTTTTACTTGGGAAAATTTAGGTAAGAATCTGTTGTGCCTAGCTACTCGCGGTTTCGCGCATCGCCGCTGCACTTACAGCAAATATCCACGAGCTGAAGGCCGGGCGCCAATAGTGACGGCGTTCAAATTCTAGCACCCTATTTATATATAGATTTAATTTGTACGGGCTCCAATGCCACAAGAGTACTCCTTTTAATAATTTCATCATCGAGTAAACACCAGAAAGTGATTCGGTGTAAAACCTATCAATTTTTTTTCGAAAACTTTTAATTTCTTTGGAATGTATACATCACCTTCTCGTTTAAGGAAAGTTTTAATTATTGAATAGTAAAATGCCAATGTTATTACTTCTCCATTCAATATTAGAAGCATGTGCTAGCCGAAAAAATTCGTACTTCGCCTTTTATTAAATAAAACGCCAGAAGAGCCCCTTTATTAATACTGCTTGCGTTTTTCGTTTGACACTAGTCTTTCAATATACAGACAAATAGCAACGCCGATGCAGAAATATTCACAGTCTCTTCATTTTGCTATAAGGACTCATTGTTAGAAGAAGCCATAATTTAGTCAAAACGAAAAAAAATTAAAACTTATTTGAAAACTAGCAAAAATCAGAAGAAACTTTCTCTTCTAGTTTATACTACCTTTTGCGAAGGATGTTGAAAACTTATGATCGATTTTTTATTTTAGATACTGTCCTGCAACTTTAGGATGTCGGTCATTCGGCTCCGATGGTTCCATTATATTGTTCGTCCTGTCTATAAAACCAGTTTTCTGCGGTATCTCACCTTTTAATATTAAAGTACACTGCAATTTTTGTCTCAATAGTGCCTGCTTCCCATTTTAATCACACGTATAAAGATAGAATCATGTAAACAGAAAGCTGTTCTCCGCATTATATCGTAGGCTACCTACTTACTACTTACACGAATTTTACTTTTCAAACCTATAATAAGCAGAAATAATTTTTCCATGGTACATCTTTGGGACTATTTAGGACGTCTATGCCAAATATTTTTTACTTTTGCCACTTGCGTGTAATAACTTTATTCTTCTGTTGCGCAAAGACGGATAATCAAGTTTATTGCTAATGCAAATATGAAACAAGTTGAAATTTTGATCACACATATGAACGAATACCAGTTCATAACCCAAACATTCTCGTGTTAATGAAAATGACAAGATAGTTTGTCATCTTTTTATTTGTAGAAGGCGTAATTAACATTAGAGTTTATTTTATAAATAATTCTTGACCGTGTTTAAGCTCTTTGAGTTGAACGCTGGCGTCGTGCGAAAGCAGCTTTAGCGATTAGGTGATAATCTGCTTTACCGGCAGACTTAGTAGCTGCTTCAAACAATTCGTTTTGTTTTTCTCTTGCAGAAAAGTGGTGTCGGCAAAACTCCTGCGATTGTGATCAACTCTTAGCTTCAGGTATTTTGAAGTATTATTTATAGAAGCTTGGTCTTGATGCGGTTTATGACCCTTGGGCGCTCATGTTAGGTAAATACTTCCGCATCCTTGAGACGGTTTATTTATCACAGGTTTGCTAGCCGTACCGGCCAATTGCCTGTATTAGAGGCGTCACTTGTGAGTTGCAAAACATCAGCAATTCTGCTTGTTTGTAAATTCCCTATAGGCATCACCCTAGAGCTGTAAAAACTTTAGCGATTTCTCCTACTTCAGAGGGCCCCTCTGTTTCTGGGCCTAGTTCTAGTTTGGACCTCATCGCCTCAGAGCTTTGTATACTGTGTGTGCCAGCTTTCTTGAGAGCTCATTTCATTTGGGGTGTATTTCTTTTACCTCTTACAGAAGCATAACGCTCTCAGATAAACACTGTACGACTTAATGATCTGTGGTAATGATATTAGTATCGCGGGCAAATAAACTGTAGCTGTTTTTAATATGTAACTGTACATTTTACTGGTGTACAGACGGATGTTGCGTATATCCTGGAGAGACCGGGTCACCAATGTTGAGGTGCTGAGGCGCATGAACACAGAAGCCGAGCTGCTGATGGCGGTAAAGAGAAAACTAACATATTTGGGTCATGTGATGTGCAATGAAAAATACCGTCTTCTGCACGTTATCATCCAGGGAAAGATAGAAGGAAGGCGGGCGCCCGGCTAAAGACGGACATCCTGGCTGAAGAACCTGAGACAGTAGTTTGGCAAGAGCACAACTTCCCTCTTCAAAGCAGCAGCCTCCAAAGTCGAAATTGCTATGATGATTGCCAATTCTCGATAGAAGTGGCACCAGAAGAAGAAGAATCTTAAATTGAGTATTGAATTGTGGTAATCATTGTTATGTGCACCTTTCGAGTAAGTAACGCCTAATCAAAAATTATGGACATTCTGTACTGGCTACCGTATGCAGCGTTGTTTAATAAATCTAACACACTGTTTATAGCATCGGTTATGTGATTTCGTTCATCATCATCGTTGGCTCAACAACCCTGGGTAGGCCTTAGCCACCTCAAGGACTCTGCGCCATCTGTCTTTATCTTGGGTTTGATTACTGCTACCTTTTGTATTTCAGATATTGTATTATAGCCTGTTGCAATTAAACTGTGTTTATAACTTCATGATCTATCTGAGTATATTTGTTATAATTGTTGGCGCCTTAACAGTATATTAAGATAAAGGTCGTTATTTCAGTATAAATAAGCTATGTTAACAAATTGGGGGTAATATCAATGACAAATGCGTTTATATAATTATATGGAGATTTTTATGTAGTTGTGTAACTATTACACATGCATTTCCGCGAGCTGAAACTATCATGTTTGAATTATGGAAAGTGTTAGAACATCTTCTATTTCTCAAACTTCTGCGACGAAACGAGGTCTCTGAATTAACGTTTTAAGTACATGTGCCTTGGGGTAGTTTAGTAGCCGGAAGCTTTAATCAATTAGAGTAACAACGCTTCTGATAAACTGCATACTTTATCTCTATTATTGCATTTTATTATTAAAGCTTAACTTAATGCAAAGAATCTTTGTACAGTACGATATTGAAATGACATAAATTCTTATAATTCAGTATGCCATGGCTGTATCTTAAAACTCTAGGCAGGTTTGCAGCCCTTCTGGCAGGTCAGCGGGGCAAGCTGTTTCCTGCTTTTGATATTGCACGCATCGGCTCTGGTCGGTGACAATTTTGGAACTACAAGCGTATAATGTCCTCCAGCGTCTATTGTTGATGGATATAGAAGCTGCGTCCAACTAATTTGAAATTAATTGCGCTCCTAGAGCCAAATTTTGTGAGTCAAAGTTTATTTCGAAGGCAATAGTGGCTTCAACTGTACTGTTTACGGGCCAGTGCACTACGCACTGGGTAAAATTCATCTGAAAAATAGTTCAAGCGCCGTATAAATTTAACCGATTAGCCACGAATTTGGAGTGGCTTTCTTAGAACATTCAAAGTGCAAAAATTATACCAGGGTACATCAGAAGAGAATCCTGATGGCTAGGAGAAGTTGTGCCACGTAAGCAGTGCTTCTGATTACTCGTGTTAGTGATTGTACCAGAGTGTTCTTATCACGCCGCGATTAGGTTAATTGTGGAGGAGACTTAACCGGATTAAGGCAAGATGGGGTGTGGACATATGGTAGCCATAATTCCTGGAAGCGAGGGCGACTTAGAGAATTGGCTTTTAGGGATAAAAAATAAAGTGTAATAGTGCAAAGCATAGTATGACAAAATAAAAATAAAAACGTTTGTGTGCGCAGCGCTACCGAACGATTTAGTTATAAGATTAAAGACAATAATTTAGTTTTAAGAAAATTGTCAATATAATTTAGGTACTCAAATTTACTTCCATTTGTAACCTTTCTTTACCAAAATTATTTTCCTTTACCATAAGATAATCATAGTAACCTAGCAACCTGATGCTGTTTTGTTGAGAAAACCAAGAGAGCAATTGAATTAATTTTTATGTGAAGTTTGTTGGATTTGTGCCCCACTTTTAGATACATTTTATACCATTAAAGAAGCATATTACCAAGAAAAAAGACTTGCCTTATATTGTGCCCATCTTGGAGTAAAATGTTTGTAAAGGTTCCGCAGCACTAAAATATAAAATGCTCTAATCGCTTCTCCGAGAGCATCGGCTGCCGCTCAGCTGGGGTTTCCGATAATCGTTCCCGGCAAAAGTAGGAATCCAGAGCCAGAGGCCTCCACTGCATTACGTCGGGGACGACTGCAAGAACGTTACGGACAGCATCTGCAGCGAGGGGATCGTCTCCAGCCGAAGATCCTGGCAGCATTCACAACGGGCAGCTTAGAAGTCTGCAAACGAGATACGATAAAGCCTGCAAATTTAAGTGTAGAGTGTCGGAAACGCATTGAAATCCGAGATCAAACCTTTCCGGAGTGGCTTAGCATTTTTCCGAGGCCCCATTTGTTTCGGTTTCTACAAAAATTAGCGTCGGAGAATTGTACGAATTCATCAGCGAACCCAAGCGAACAAAAACAAATGCACGTTTTGGCGTCTCTTGTACGTCACGAAACAAGCAAGGCTAGGTGTTCCTACGTCATCACTGAAACAAAACAGTGCTAATTGTTGCAAGCGCGAAAATTTGAATAACTACCTGACGCGTTTCTCACAGTAATTTTACCTTTAAAACATTCAAATACGCTGTCACCACTAGCGAAATTTTGTGCCATTTGTCTAATCAAGGTTTTTTTTAATCTACCAAGACCCGCGCATTCGAACTACTGACTTTACGAATAAAATAAAGTCCGTTTATGATCCCAACCCAATGAGATTTGAGTTTCATGCTTGCCTTGTAATTAGCCAAATTAGTTTAACAGATTATATAAAATATAGAAGGGGCATACGACCATTTATTTGTGTAATCATTTATTACATTTCGTTTTCCACCAGCCACAATTTGACTTATTGAATTTAATTGAAAATTTAGAAACGAGCAATCAATTAAGGGAGCCGTTATTACATTTTTCGTTGACCGCTTGTTAATTTCAATATTAATGAATTATTTTTCCTAAAAAAAGATGGATTAATAGATGTCATTAATACACTGTTTTTGATTAATACACTCTTTTTCATTAATTAACTTTTTTTTTAAAAGGATGGATTAATAGATCTATTAATACACTGTTTCTGATTAATATACTTTTTTTCATTAATTAACTGTTTTTGTTGTTTTGACGTTTTGATGATATTTTGCATGGAGGTTAGTTGTATTAATAAAATTTTTCGCCACAAAAAAAGATTTTGCGATCAACGAAAAAATTTTGTAATTAACTCGTTTGTTAATTGTCGATTAATAATCTCAACTATTAAAGGCACTCACTCGCTATCGCTCGTTCGTGCTTTAAACAATTTCGATTATTAATCGCCTTCATTAACACACTTGTTGGTTAAATAACTATTACTGGCCCGCAACTTGGAGCTTATAGGCCCATTCCATAACATTTATTGGCCCAAAACGTGGAGCATATAACCCTGTTTTATCGCAATATAACTAATGAGTAACCTACTTGAAGGCAACTAATGCCTATTTCTATTATATTTTGTTACAACAGTAATTTATATTTAGTATAAACTAGTGTAAGGGAATATCCATATAAATATCGCAATTTAATAACTGAGTGGCCCACAACCGAAATCGGTATGATTAAGCGACCGGTTTGGGCGCCAGGTCCTAGACTTACAGTGGCACATCTCTAAGAACCAATCGGGGTACCTCGGCATACGCGAAAATTCCGAAAAGATCTATATAATAAAATAGGTGTAAACAATTCGTTTATTCAATGTATGTACCTGAGTGTGTCAAATATAGCTATTGTTCCTCGTATAAGTGATTAACTTCAAAACCGAAAATTGTGTGGCTTAGTAACGTAAAATTCTCAGCAAACTATAAATACCAACATAACCTTGTTTTAATTAGAATACGTGCAACAAGCTAAAGTTAAGTTAAACATAATAAGAGTTCAAAGCAAATGATTGCGATTTTGTAATAGGAAATTGAATTTTTGGCATATACTAATAGGAAAGTAACTTCAGCAAGGTATAATACCACTCCAAAATAGCTTTCATGTAATTAGAGCTCCAAGTACTCACCTATGATGCTCTAATGTAGCGTGTGCGCGTAACACAACGAGCGATTATAAGCTGCTTACAGCGCAGTTGCAAAAAATAAAGCACTTATTTTTAGTAACTCAGGCAGTATTTGTAGCAAAGTAAACAGATGATTAATAATATAGTTAATAAGAAATTACATGTAAGCAATAACCATTTCAATATGCACAGCTTCTGTGATAAATTATTCGGAGAGAATGATTAGCAATTGCGATTGTTTATGGAATAATTAAAACGACTGGTATAAGTGTTAATTTTCAAAATTTTATATTATGTACAAACTGCTGATTCAATTTTCATCCTGAATTTATAAAGAGATTTAACAGAAATTAAAAAGGTCTCCTTAAAGTGTTTTAGTATATTTATAACCTAGGTATAAAGCGTCTGCAGTCTATAAACTTAATCAGTGTAGTTTTAAAACTTTAATTCAGTCAGTTTATAACGTACAGAAAACTTTTACTGTTGCCTGTAAAAGTTTATGTTGGTTGATCCATGCTGCTGTACGATAGCTGAACATATTGCATTACTTTATAATCGTTGTAAATAACAAAGAACGATGCCGATAATGTAGTTTCAAATTAATGATTTTCAGACTGCGCAGACCTTCAGGCTACTGAATTTTGTAAATTATGTAAAATCACTATTTGCCCCTTAATTGATTTAATTAACCTCGTTATAATTTAATTTGATATTAAAAATAATGAAGGCAATAATAGCAACGGCCAGCAATTTAAAATATGTTTAAAAAATTGTTATTATACGTTCGAAAAGCAATTTATACGCGCTATGGCAGAGTGCCTATTTGCATTTCTAAAATTTTTGTACCGCATGTGTCAGTTCTTGTCATTTTCAGAGGGGTGTTCTGTTTACATTTAAATAATAAATGCTGTGGCAGGTCACAGATGGATGATCCGTTCTTGCAATTCTAATGTTTGAAGGTGTGTGAAATAATCAATTATTTAACATTTATACCTTAAATGAAGGAAATGGAGAAAGTCAGAGGAAGTATACATGGCGCTATTAATTTACACAATTTTACCAGTTTGCTGTTCATGGCATCTTCGTAATAGATATTTGCAGGTTCGTAACGACCCTATTATAAAACGTTATCATAACGACAACGATTTGCTTGCCTACAATTTTAAAGAGCAAAGACGTCTGAAACCCCATAAAACGTAAAATAAATAGGCACTGGATCAGCACGCATCGGTTTATGAGGAATTAAAGTCCGTCAAGCGAGCAAATGAATCAAACCCGTTCGCCATGAAAATCAGTTATAAAACTGACCAGAATAAAGACGCATCATTAAAGCACACAAGGCGCACTTGCTGCACTTTATGGCCGATTTTATGCCCTCCGACAGCCTTCCTTAATGGCCAGATCGTAGTAAAGGCTAAATTACCGAGCTCAGTTTTGGCGTAAAAAATTGCCACATTGTCTAGTTATAGTAATTTTAATGACTCCGGCTGTACAGCCTTGTGGAATGTCTAGAAGAAAACCTAAAATTTGGAGAACATTATGCATTTAAAGCAAATAATGCAATAACTCCATGGTGCGACGATGAATCCAAACAAGTAATTCACAAAAAAGATCAGGTAAGAAAGAAGAAGATGCAGTGGTAACTAAGAAAAAAGAAATAAATACTTAGAAGAAAGAAAATAAGCGTCCTTCATAGCCAATTACAAAAACTACACCAGGAATTTAAAATGAAGAAAGCTATAGAAAAATTTAAAAGTCCATTAAAAACACCAAACAAGACTTGCATGTAGACAGGGTTCGTCAATTGAATTGAATGGTTTTTGATAGCTTACTGTAGAAGAACGAATAAGGTATGTGAACAAATTTTGAAAGAAATTGAAACTATATTAAGTAAAGTTTACAACAACAATGTTAGTATCCAAATATCACATCTGTAAGATATCCGCCACCGGCGTCTATGCATTGTTGCAATCTGACTCGGAAATTTGTCATAACGCGCTTAAGTAAATTTTCGTTAGCATTTAACAATATAATTTCTTCCCGAATTAAGTTTGTCAGCTCCTGAAGTGTTTGAGGACGTCACTGGTAAACTTTAGACTTCAAATAGTCCCAAAGAAAAAAAAATCGGGAGCGTTTAAATCGGGCGATCTTGCCGACCAAAGATTGTCGCCAAACCTCGAAATCAAGTGGCAAGGACTTTACCGCAAATACTCGTTGATTAACAGGCCAATGAGCCATAGTAGGTGAAACTTTAAATAGCAGTCTACGAATAAATCGTTTTTTGACAAACGTCACATCACTATAGTTTCCATAGCAAGCTATCAAAAACCATTCAATTGCTGGACCCGTATAACAACAAAGGAAGAAAATACATAAATGACGAAAAGAAAGTCGTAGAAAAGTGGCAGCATCCTCTCACAAACATACTAACACCGAGTAACACCAACCAAAAATAACGAATCTTTGTGAAGATTAAGATTCTGCTAGCCTCTCTATAGGGACGTTAAACTCATATGAGACGTTATAAAACTCCTAAATACCCCAGTTGTGATTACGAACGATCATTATTTGCCTAAAACCGGAAGCTGGATTACACCTATAGTATTCTCGGGTTGAAACCGACTTCATACATATGCCACAAAAAGCCAATGTGATTACACACACATATTGACTAAAAAACAAGTACAAAATCATAAAAACAAGAAAAGAAGACTAAGATTAAAACCTAAAATGATTGGCAATTCTTAAACTCAAATGTAAAATGTAAATGGAGGCTCTACAGGTGAGGGCTTGGTGCTACCCGCATTTACATGTAAATAGTAGCAGACTTATTTCATCTGTCATTGAAGTACATTTTAACCAACATGTAAAATCCGCTATTGGACGTGTTTTTGTTCGTATACGTATTATATGTCTATATTGCGTCCTGTTGGTGACTGTCCGGGTCACCTACTAAAACATTGATAATGCGGGTTCATCCACCGAAACCCCGGCCGAAGCCAAGATCGCACCCCAATATATCCTCGCTCAGTCAGCCAAGCCCGTAGATACCAGGCATCTAAATTCCATGCTTCGAGGCACCCAGGGCTTACACTAACTACCCATAATACTCGTGTAAACGTTAACGAATAAATGTTCGAGAGTAAACTCTCTACCACAAATTTCTGTGCCTCGGCTCAACATTTCTGCCGTACCGTGTACATCCCCTGCCGACGTCCTCACAAACTGGTGCGCAGCAATACGCGGACGCAATACACATGCTTCCGCAAGTGTGGGACAGGGCAGTCTTCGCTAGTTCTAAGAAATTAATTTGTACGGTCCAAGCTTGTCTCGGATGCTAGCACAGAGTAAGAAGGCCGACACCTCTAACGACAGTCTTGACGAGTGTCGGAGCTTGGGCCAGGTTTGCGCCTGGCCCTGCCCCTCCATCGACTACCCGACTCGTCTCGGATACTTGTACGTCCGGCTAGCTGTGACGAACATCTCAAATAACGGCTTTAATCTCTCACACGCCTCCGATACTAGGGCAGGATTACTCCCGGACCGACACTTTAAACAGCGGCCTTGCTCGCCGCTTGGATACGTCTATTTCTGCTCAACAAACAAGAACAGCGTTTACTTGAAGTGTAAACGCTGTCGATATTCAGTTCAGTATTTAAAAACGTGCAGCTTGGCGCTACGTCCGCTGGATATTAGTTCTGTTCCCCGCGAACGCCGTCGAAGAATGAGCATCGAATGCTACACATGCATCGATCTGTGCACGCATCACACACAGCCGAGCTCGCACACATTTAACTATGCTATGTTATAGCGTTTAAGCCTAATTAACAATAAACTAGCATGTACATACAAACTAGTTGTTTATATTAACATTAAAATAAACAATGTATGCAAGGGATATCAAGTAAACATTTTAACTTACGGCACAACTGTTGGTTGAAGAACCAACTATTGAAAAAGTAAGAACGAGGGCGACAAAAATGGAAGTGTACAAAACTACGGTGTGACGGTTGCAATGTATGAGTGTCAGACGTAGACTGAGAAAGCAGGATGCACTCTTCCGTTTCGTAAGGTATATGGACCTATCCAAGAAACGACTAGTAGATGGTAAAATATAATCTCGCTCTAAGCAACTATATAAAGAAGCAAATATATTAGAGTTCTCAAAAATTTGGAGACTAAACTGGGCTGGAGACGTTAAAAAGATGGAATCAGAAGTCATATGAAAAAAATCGAGAAAACGACCAAGGCAGAGAAGAAGTGACCATGTGAATAATGATGCACGCCAAATACTTATGATACTAAACTGGAAGATCGTAGTAGAACAAGTGGAACAATGCAATTTAAAAAACAGTAACATTCCCATGTGCACCTTTGTAAAGTTTCTCAAAGGAAATCCAAGGTTTGAAAAACATGACTCATTCAATGCCCAAGTATGCCAAACTTAATTTCTCCCTATAAGTAACTTTTACTAATTGTATCCCATTTTTTGCTTTAAATAAGAATTGAATGTTAGTCAAACATTGTCCACTAATGTACTTATTCGCTGTTTGGGAGCGATTAAAATCTTCTTTTTCAACGCATTTGGAGTGGAATTTTTCGGACTAAAGTTTTGCAAAAAATAGCTTTTACAAAAAAAGCCCCAAAAACCATACCCGCCCCGAATTTGGGTAAAGAACCCAGAAGCCGGAGGAAACAACCGCACTACCACCAAACCCAGTTCGGGCATTCAGCCAGTCGTCGCAGCTAGATGGAAAAGGCGCGCCGGTGACGGACTGAATGTAACTCCCTCACCGAGTCGGATGGCAACCCAATCGCTCGCCCCGACCCCCAGAAATCTCCATAAGACCGAAAGAAACCCGCCCCCAAAAACTATAAAAAACCTAAGCATGAACTCATGCATACCACAAATCCTAAAGGCTACTAAAGAACCTAATAAAAACGACCTGACGCTTTGGAAATATCTCGTGAAGCGAGATGGGGGAAAGAAAATAAAAAATATTTGATGGAAAGGTTTCCCAAAAAGAGACTGACCCTGCATGCCCAACCAACCACCCTATACGTTACAAAGGGGAAGAACTAGATGATGACGTTCCCAAACAGTGACCTTCCATGCATGCCCAACCAACCACCCTATACTCTAAAAAAGGGAAAGCAAGATGACAATGCTTCCTATCGTGACCTTCCCTGCGTGCCCAATCAACCACCCTAGCAAGAAACAAAAATCACTAAGAAAACAAGTTTTTAAAAGGGACACTGTAGGTGTTTCCACGGTCACAATATCGTATAATACCATAGTCCAAATCCAAATAAGCGAAGCGCTTTTGAAAAAATCCTCAAATGAGACGAAAGTAATAGCAAGAAAAAGGAAAGTGAAAAGCACTAGAATGCAAAATCCATAGGAAACATACCCTACAGCGACTTTTAAAAACAGAAGAAAAACAGGACACAAGGAAAATAAAAAAGGAAAGAGAGGAAAATGAACCAAAAAACCAGAGTTCGGAAAAACTCACGCTACCACACCCACTCATCCAAGCTTCGACTGGCTAGGTCTACTATTCCATGCCGTGACCCGGGTTTACGGAGACATGGACACGCTTAAAGAAAAGGAAACACAAGGAAAGCAAACCGCCTTCAATCGCAAGGGAAAAATCCGCACTCAAACAGATGCGTAAAAAGACGCAAAAAATTGCATAGAAAAAATGCATAACAAAATGCAATAGCGCATCAAAATTGACGCAAAAAATATCCCCTGTCACGTCTGACAGAAGAAAAACCTGCACCGCATCGGACACAGAAAAAAAAATAGGCACCCTGTTTACACCGAACAGGGGCCTAAAACAAGGACTGCCTCACATCGGACGCAGCCAATAAAAGCCTCGCATCCAAAAAGGAAATGCATAATAATCGCATTCAAAAAAGAAATGCATAAATACTAGCTAAATAGCCGAAAAAAGAACAAACCGAAAACAACCCGTCGAGACCCTGAGTAAACACAAGTACGGTGAGGCAAGTAAATAAAAATCCCAAAAATGGAGTAAACTACACCAAACCGCACAAGTAATTCACGCAGGCCCTCGACCCACCGATAAGCAACCAAAGGAAAGATAAGGAAAAACCAAACATACCACACTACCAAAGCACACACCCAACCAATCAAAGAAACCATTCAGAACCCTCACTGATCAAAGCATACCCTTTCAACAAAGTCCATCACACTACCTATAAACATACGGCTAAACCAATCATTCGTCAAGAAAGATAACAGAAGAAAAGTCAATAAACAACCGAACGAAAGGATAAGTAAAGAGAGGAAAGGAAAAGAAAATCAAACATTAATACGTGCGCTACAACAAGATGTGAAAATTACAAAATTGCATTAGAAGTAAAAATTTGGACAAAAGTGAGAAAGGAAAATGAGTACAAAATGAAATAAGGGTAAAGCTATTCAGGTAAACACAGCTGATGTAGCTACCAAAATCGAGCCCCATAGCGTTGGTCGCCAGTGAAACAATAAAGAAGCCAACCTGCGATCGATCACTAATAATAATCAATGGTAGTGTAGTCGCAGATCAACCCCCTTATCATTTATACACCACGATAGCTCTATGATGTTTGTACTAACCGTAAAGACCTAGCTAGCTTAATCTCGGTGGCCTTGGGTCGCAGATTTCTATCATTAGCTGTGTACCCTGGAATGTCTTCAAAAAAAGGAAAAGGGAATGGGCGCCAGAAATCAAAAGATTTCGAATAATAAGAGAAAATAAACTGCAAGTGACTAACTTTTAATTAATAATCAATAAAAAGTTTTGAAGTGCCAGTAATAAATAATCTGAATAATTAAAATGCAAATAATGTTAGAACAAAATTGTGTACGTAAACTGAAGGTTGCGACACGCATAAAATTAAGAACCCCTTTCGGGTTATTTTAATAACTTTAACAAAAAACATTCGTGGGATATGCATACCTCATTCATTTAATAAAACCCTTTTAGGTTATTGAAATCAAAAAGCGTGAATGCTCCCCTAACAACGGGTCAATACACATCAAAAATTGCAACTACATTAATCAAAATTAAATATTTGCTTAAAAGTTTAAATATGAACATACAAGAGCATGTATAAAATTGAGCTTTACAGATTTATAATGGTAGTAAGCGTAAATGCAGATTTTAAGGATGATAATTTTAGAATAAAAGTTCAGGTGTAGAAAATAATTTAACACAACGTAATCGTGGAATAGCCGGTCTATAGTAGCTTTTGGCACTAACCTCTACTCAGGGAAAAGATGTTGGTCAGGGGTTGCTACACCACGTGGCTATAAACACCTTGGATGCATCCGTAATCGTAGCAGCACAACATTCCCAACGGCAGAGGTGAATAAGGCATTAGCCGGTGTGGAAAATTATAACTGGGCGGCGGCATTGCCTTCCCGATCAAATTCTTGGGTTAAAACTATTATTTAAGAGCTAAGAAAATATGTAATTACTATAGGGATAATAAGACAGAAAAGCGCAATCGTACCTGATCTTAATCAGCCCTTAGGAACACAAAGCTCATAGAAATTGGTTAAGCGCACGTAATTTGACTTGAACATTGTTTAACCACACCGGAGACGGCGTGTCCCAAAATAGCAAGTGCCAGGTACGAACAATTCGTGCCCAAAGGAAGACTCAGACTCTGATAAGAGATAGCGCAGGTCAGAACGGGCATCGCGCAAACGAAAGGAACTTGATACAGGTACAAAATAAGCTGCTCTGGAAAATTTACGAATTCGAAATGCAAAGTATATATGTATAATTCAAATAAAAATATACAGGTTAAGCCTGAAATAAATTGGTAAATGGCGAAACAATTAAGCGAAGCCAAAAAATTGTTTCGCCGTGAGGAGCTGGACAGAAGGAGAGTGAAGGAGTGACAGTTGTACAGGGCTAGAAAAGGAATAGATGACAGTATCTTGAGGTGTTGCGGATAAGGAGGCAGTTGGATAGTGACCAGTGTGTCGTAGCAAAGGAGTGAAGGGTTACAGGTAGCAGGACAGGATCATACCAAGGTGATTCTGAGTTGGTCTGCAAAGTAAGAAATCCAGGTGGGCGAACACTAAACTGTTTTGAGGTAATTCTGAAATAAGAAATAATTAGAAAAGTTTATTAAGATATAATTGAAGACTTATCGTAATATCATACAGTCAAAACCATTGTAAAGGATTTTATTTATGTCATATTGATTGAAAAGTTTCATTAAACACTGTTTGGAAATAATAGCTGACAGCAAGTCACATTCAGTAATTGCAGTTCAAATAAAAATAAAATATCAACAAACAACTAACTAGATTTTGGCGAACCATACCCTGAGCAAAGAGTACTCATGCAGTTTGAAATATAATTCAATTGATTGATAATAAAGTTAAAGTTTCGACATTTGAATTAAATAAGCATATAATAATAATAATATCATATTTGAGCCTTGGTATAATTATTAATAGGTATTGGAACGCGAAGCAAAAGTAAATAAAAAATCATACACAAGTATCCAGTGAATATATATATATATATATATATATATAAATATATATATACAGGGTGATCTTTAAGTTGATTCTTTTTGTTTACTAGGAAATAAAGCTAAAAAAAGCAATTTTTTTATTTACCACTTTTCCGAAATATCAAAACTAACGGAGGTACAGGGTGTTCAAATTAAAAACTAAACTTTGGCGCAAAGGCGGCTTGGCAATTTTATTTTTGTTTATCTCTGTTGTCAACTAGTTTTCCATTGCAATTTTCTTAATGTTATTACTACAATAATGACTCATGTTTATGAAAATAATGAATGAGTGGATATGCTTATTATTTACTGGGAGTGTCGTCAAAATGCCGCTGCCGCATCGCTCTTTTACGCGTAATGTGTGTGTAGAAGCGAATGCTGATACTTTTGAACATATCATTTAAGTTAGATTAAGTTTAATTTAATTTACGTTAAGTAATTTTAGTTCTTAGTTTGAAACTTTAACGCCCTGTACCTCCGTTAGTTTTGATATTTCGCAAAAATGGTAAACTTTTTAAAGATTTATATCCTGGTAAAAAGAAGCCACCCTATATATACCGTGTGTTTCCGGATAGGTGAAACGATTCTTGTAAAAGGTAAAAAATTTTCGATATATATTTTTATTTCTTTTTGGGTTCGGCCCTGCTAGGTTAAAGGCGAATTTCTAACAGAATTTCAGTTTTCAAAAATCAAGTAGGTATGCCTTGGAAATTTTCAAAAAACCTATTTTTCTGTAGAGTAGTGTGCCTTTTATGTAGCAAATACGACAAAACGTTATTAAGAGAAGTTGTTTAGAATCAACATCTAGGCTCCTATACCAAATTTCAAAAACCTCGGCCAACTTTGATCTCTCACATTTTTTTATGTTTATGTTCCATATCAAAGAATTTTACTTTCACCAAAGACAATAAAATTCTTTGATTTGGGAAATAAACATTAAAGAAATATTTGTCACATAAAAGGCATCTTTCGGAAATTAAGCAAGATTTCAATGAGATTTTTTATTTTGTGTTAGTTTTAGCTGACTGCACCATCTCAAGGCCTGAAAACCTTTTTTTCGTAAAATGTATCTCTATCTTGACTAGTAAATGCATGCTTCGCAATTATTTTTTAAAAATATAAAATTTTACTGATAACGGAAGTCACGTGACAACTTTTGTTTGGCCCATTTGTAATCACTTTGCAATCACCTCTGGTCGTCAGTGTTTGATTTTCCAAGAAATTCTAAATAATTTTTCTTTCATTTGATGCCAGCTTTTTGGCGATCACTTTCTTTATTCTTATCGTACGTAGCGCACACTGTAGTTTACGAATTTGAATTCGGCGCCGAGATGGCTCCGCGCCGAGTTGTCCCGTCGCCGAGCTGGCTCCGCGCAGAGATGGCGGCGCCGAAGTGGCGGCGCCGAGATGTCCGGCTTCGATTTAAAATGCACCAATTCCATCCAAATCTTATTTGATTCTTGTTTCTTATGCTTGCTTGTGTTATAGAACCTTCCAAATTCTCTTCAGTAACTGTTATAATAATCTTCTTAATATTTCATTTGATTTTCACCTCGTAAATGTGTTAAAACCCTTTTTAAATGTATTTCAATAACTTACATATTCAAAGATTTTGTTAAAATCGAAAAATCACATGAAAAGTACATTTTATTTCCTGAGTTGTTATTTTCTAATAATCATAACAAAATCTCCTTAGATCTTATGTTAGAATTATTCATGCCATCTACAAATTAAACTTATTTGAGTTCTTCCTACTTCATCATATTATTTTAATAGAAATGATATTTGTCATCTGTAATTTGAGCATGTATTTACCTTATCATTTTTAAAACTACTATCGAATACTCAAGTGCTATACCTTTCATCTTAATTTGCATGAAATTCAAATTCTATTAATGACTTTCATTTAAACAGCCATTTTTTAAAACTTTTCTGAGTTGATTGTATTGATCTTTCAAATTCTATTTTTCATTTATCTTTATCCAAAACTGCTCTTTATGTATCATAACACTATATTGATAATAATTTAATAATGTATAGGGCAACACAAATGAATCACGATAGACAATAAATCGTATATCGGCTTTGGTTTATGTAAAACAAATTTGATAAATCATGTGATATCTACACTTTCTTTCATAATTTGACTGTTACCCAATCTTCAGTTAAATCATTAAATTAAAAAAATAAATTTTCATCTTTGTTTGGCCTTATATTGATATAAAAAATACTAATTCAATATTGTCCTAAAATAAACAGGCTCTCGTATTTTGACAGTAAAGGTCAGTAGCGTCAAACAAAAACTAACGACTGATAAGTGTATTGCTTTTTAAGTAAATCAAGCTAGAATATATATTTTTTCTCCTTGCAGGCATAGGCATTGATAGTGAATAAACGTATTCCACAAGTCTACTACATTTCCATACTATATTTCCTTACCTCCAACATACTGTTAGCACTTTACGGCACCACATCGAGGTCTATTGCACGTTTCAGAAGCATTGAAAAGGTTTTCAAAGAAAAGTGTTTTTGATAAGCCATTGAGCCATCAGTTAATGAAAACGTTGTGAATGGTGCTTCTTAAAGGACTTATCAGAATCCAAAGAAATGTAGATGGTCCTCTCAGTATTTTCACAAAACTGTCTCTTTTTCTCTTCTCCGTTCAATTTGTTTCAATATATTTTATATGTGCTTCTATCCATTCACGCCCCATCTTGGATACCATTTTCTTTTTGTTAGTCCTTTTTTACTTCTATGTGGCAATATTCAATTTATCCTTATTTTTGAAAGTCTGTTGTCTCCCATTCTTTGAACGTTATCATATTATCCGAATTGTCTTCTCTCTTTCGTATACATATTTCCTACTGTTTTCTTCTAGATACCTGTGCCCCTCTTGCCTAGTACCCCATTTCTAAACTTGGAAATTGTTCTTTATGTTCTTTCGACAATTGCTTATTTCCGCTTTATACCGCATCACAATTTTGACCATAGTCTTAGAGATTTGTGCCTTTTGTTTTTCTGTTGTATAGTGAGAGTGTGTATTTTTTGACGAATACAAAGTTTACAATGCCTTAGAAAACAAGTGCAAGCCCAATATAGATTAAAACTTTGTATCTGCCTAAAAATATTCACTATATCGTTCTCCCATCCGGTGAAGTGGAGGAACTACTCTGTACAAACAAAAACTTACAGAAGATCGTGTCC
The DNA here is from genome assembly GCA_940337035.1 of Agriotes lineatus. Lineage (NCBI taxonomy): Eukaryota > Metazoa > Arthropoda > Insecta > Coleoptera > Elateridae > Agriotes > Agriotes lineatus. The sequence goes on along the minus strand of CALNHX010008941.1, from coordinate 16,396 downwards.
TTACCAAAACGCAAAACAAACAGAAACTGCAAACACAGAAGCAATTACAGAGTGCATGGAGGTCACAAGGACTTGATTAAAAGAAAGGAATAAGGAATATGGTGACTGGAAGATTCTCAGTGCCCAGAGGAATTCTGAGTCAACTACTAAAGAGTTCAACGACGAAGCTATACAACATAATAACTAAACTAAGGAGCATATGTTTAAATGGAGACAATTTCAGAGAAATTTAAAAGTGGAGATATATCAGCTATCCAAAATTTTGTATAGGGCTTAGCGTGGAACTTCCCTTATTAGCGGAAGTTTTTAAACGAAAACTTCTGAAAATTAAAAAAAAAGTTGCAATACACGGAAGCATAAATATCATAGCAGTTCTAGAGTTAAGGCATTCACCCTGGATAGATATGTTCGGTTCAAAGTATGGTTGTTTAGAAACCAAAACATGATTTTGAACTTTCATCATTAATGGTGCGTGTATTTCATAATCAACAATTGCAAATAGCAATGCTTGACAAGCAGTCAGCACTTCTCGACTGACCTGGTGAGGAAACTATAATTATGCTGAATTGCTGATATTAAAGTTTGCTATCAAATGTAAAACGCAAGTAGAAATGCAATTTCAACTGGGACTATGTACTCAACCTGTGTAATTTATGTCGTTTTTATGTATACCAGTATATATAGGAATGTTCTAGTCTACAAACTAATGCAGTTAGATATCTTTATGTGTTCACGAAGCTTTGCCCAACGAAACCAAGAGTATCTTTATTTGGGATGTTATAACGAAGAAAAGAATGTATGATGTAAAAGTGGATAAACGAATAAAATACGATCGTAAGTTGATATGTGCTTTATATGGGATTTGGCGAAATGAATAGAAAATTCTCAAGACATATAAAGTTTCAACTATTATACTGACATTTTAAATAAATTACAGTGTTTCAGTGAACAATAGAACTTCGAAAAGATCAAACACCATACTTAATGGAAACACCTGTACGGGATTGGGTATACAAATAATGTAAATACAAAAAGTAAAGTTGATAAATTAACGCTACACGCAAATGAACGCTGTGCATGGAACACTGATCATTTAATTAAATCTAACCCATATTATACTCAAATAAAAACGTAATTTGATTAAACAGCAATAAACTGCAAACATCTGTTGCCTGTTAAAAAATGCCAAACAATGCCAGTAGTATAATCTAGATTATGAAATGAATGCATATCTCCAACCTGCATTTTTATACACACAAATCTACAGTAAAAAACCGTTTTTAATGCAAGGACAGTATTCATCCACACGTATAAGCAGTTTTTATCACGCATCTATGTTTACCACGCCTTGGACTTGTTTATGATACTACTCTGCCGCACACATGTTATTGCCTAATATGTTAGACGACAACATCACGTTAGCTCCAGTAGAAAATTTATCTAAAGCATTAATGTTATGCTAGAAATTTATACGGCGCTTATTCCATCACAATCTGCGTTTACATCGTCCTAGCGCTCGAATAGAAGATAAGAAGACGTTCATCAGCGGTGCGCAGTCTTGTACAAGCAAGTACAGCGCCGCTCCCGCACAATTGTACCTGAAGCGACTGACTGGACCGATAATAAAGACCAAAAAGTATAAAAGGAAATTCTGCATACATTTCAATCACTTGAGTTTTGAGTACCTGGACTTCCCTCCTCCTAATACTTTCCTCTCCTAGTTCTGCCTTGTGAAGGAAACCAGACTCGTAGAACGATCATCCTAACCTAATCCCTGTCACTGGTATTTTATAGATAGTGGTTAACCGTGGCTAATACCGCAACTTGATCAGAACAGCGATCAAGACTTCCCGTAATAAACGCAAGGAAAAATATTTTCAAAACCTGCAAGTTGTACTTCACTTTGTAACAAATGTCAAATTTTAGTTTATTTTTATTTTATTTTATTTTGGTACTCAGCCAACAGCCGTTAGGCCAATTATAGGCGTCGCTGTACAAATGGCAGCATCATATTTCCTGTTGTTATAACACACATGCCTACAAAATAACAAAGGCACCCTTGTTGAACTTTCTTTTTGTTCATACGACACAATAAGAGCACTATCCTTCAAGGACTTGACTTCATGCTCACATGTATATAATCGTCTGAAAAGAGAATTACTTGAAGACTTAGCCTCAAGTTCGGATGATAACAGCCGTGAGCCAGACAAACCATAACAATGGAAACACTAGTATCAGTGAGGGCTTACCATCCAGGAAACATTTACCTGTACCTCCATACACATTTCATCTTAAAAACTACAAAATAGTTTTGAAAATAAGAAAATACCGATTAGACTGTGCTTTGCAGAAAATGGTGCAGTGTCTGTATTCTTACTGCTTGTTTTTTCAGTAAAAACGTGTTGATCTTCCAGTTTGCATCTTACACAATTATTATTACTGTTTATTATTGGTTTAGGATATTCGCTAATATTTTACATGTGGGCCACGGGAACGGGAAGTTTTGAAAATCACGTATTTCAGAAAATAACTGTATTTTATTAAAACAAATTATAAGAATAATAAGACAAGTGTAGGCCATTTTTATTTCTTAAAAATTATGCTTTCTAAATGGTCTCTCCTTCTCTTTATACACTCTTGAAGCCCCACAAAAATTAGTCACATGCCGAAAGATCTGGCGATCTTAGGGGCCACTCAATGTCTCCGTATTTGGAGATAACGCGAATCCATTGATTCTCGTGCGGTATGTGACGTAGCGCCATCTTGCTGGAACCAACTATTGTTCTGTGGAAACATGTTCAGTTGCTGTGTAAGGAACTGGTTTATGTCGGTATAGTGTGCAGCATTGACTGTTACAGCATGTTCACTATGATCCTCAAAAAAATAGGGACCAATAATTCCAATTGAAGATATCACGCACCATACTGTTACCTTCGGGCTGTGTAACGGTTGTTGAAGTTTTTGTGGATTTACCAACGCCCAATAACAGCTGTTTTGTTTATTGGTATAGCCAGATAAATAAAAATGTGCTACATCAGACATCCATAAATTGTGGACGTCAATTTCATGTTGCAGCATCGTTTCAGCAAAACGTAGGCGAACAGGAAGATCTGTTGGTTTCAGTGCTTGGGTAATCTGGATTTTGTATGGATGGAAATTGAGATCCTTATGTAAAATTCGACGTGAAGTAGTCTTAGATAAGCCCAAGGCCTGGCTTTGTTTTCGGCTTGAACGTTTTGGACTGCGCTCTACAGCTGCTCTAACGTGATCGATGTTATCAAGACTTCTGACACTTCTGTGTCGTTCCTTATGTTTGACATTTATAGCTGATCCAGTTTCTTCAAATTTACGAACCCACTCCTTTATGGCATGGGCAGATGGAACTCTTCCATGGCGAGCAATATTGAAATGGATTCGAAATTGCCGCTGTGCTGCGACCATACAATCATTATTTTTGTAGTATGATTTAATCACAAAAGAACGTTGTTCGCCGGACTACTGTTTCATGATTACTAAATGGCATAAACTGACAAATGACGTGTCAAACAAATTCACGGTAATCTAAACATGTAACGAAATAATAACATTTTCAAAACTTCCTGCTCCCGTGGCCACCTGGTACATACTTATTTAAATACACTGACTGAATCACGTCGAGATAAATTATTTACGTTAAACATCATTCAACAATCAAGCTAATTCCGTGGCTACAAGGATCAGAGTCGTTTCTCAACACCCAAAATTTTCCCTGTGTACTTACACCTATACGAGTATTATCACAATATACCTTTGTTCATAAAACTTCAGACTCGAACTTATGCGGCTTATGTAAACTTCCTCCAGAAATAGATTGCAAATTTCTATTTGGCACAGTTAAAATACCACCGGAGCAAACGTAAACTTTCCTTAACATTTTAGCACAGAAAAATCTAAGCTAAACTTACCCACGGAGATTTGCTTATATAAAATACATGGGTCAATTTCCGCTGGGGCCGTATCGAGCTCGTTTTACCGGTACTAATTAATCCGTTTTACTCGGGCTTTCATAATTCACTGAAACGGAGACAGCGAATTGCAGTTGCAATTTATCAAAGCGTTTCGCCGCCGGATATGCCTCGCATTAATTTTTATTGCGGACATTAATTTTGCGCGTAGGTACGATGGTCATAACTTGAAGTTAACTAATATACAACTGAAGTCGAACGCTGCAAATTATATTTTTATTAATGGCACTGTGTTATTGGAAACTGTAGCATTTCATAGTAATTAGCTACTAAATTGGTTTTTACTTCCCTCGTCTAAACGACGAAGGAAGTATTGTAATCGGGAATAATTAACCTTCCCGTTTCAGAGTCCATAGATGACGGAAATCAGGTTTTCTCAATTCCGTCTGTCTGCCTGTTGGCGATATAACTCGAAAACTATTTGTGAAAAAAATATTTTGCATTCCTGGCAGAAAACAAAGAAAATTTCGAGAAAATATGCACAGGGTGAATACATTTAAAAATAAAATTTTATTTATTTCTGCCTTATCTGCGAAATAAATAAAAGTAATAATTTTCACATAGCTCAGGCTTTATCACTGACTAAAATAATACCTAAGGGATACAGGGTAGACATCATAAAGGAGACAGACTCGTTTGGAATCTTTATAACGCAGCAGAAACACGTACAGTTCAAGCATGGTCTTGGCTCATTTGTTTAAGCTGCAAAACCGAGCGACAAGCTAGAAACTGGGCTCTAAATCTCATTCGCCTGAGAGCGCGGAGTTCGAATTCCAGCGGACTACATTTTTTTATTTACAAATTGATGTAATTCGTGAAAGAGGGGTTTTGTGTAAGCTTCTTTATACAGGGTGTCCATTCTCAAAGTCGAACATAGGGAATTAACATTAGTGCATTCACTCGTTCTTTATTAAAATAATGAATTTTTCTGTAGATAATTTTAACAGACGTTGACAGAAAATACCTGATTTGCCAACTAATTACCAATTTTTTTGACAAATGCTATCGAACTTGAAAAGCAAGGCATGTCATATTTAAAATTTCCCAAGTTTTAAATAAGTATTTTAAAACAAAAATCGCACCTTGAATATTATTATTAGTATCATTTGATGCGCAATAATTTTATCTTTCCATTGATACCATTATCTTCCCTGTAAGTTGAATTGGCGAGCAGGAATTGGCAAAATCGTTCAATACAATGTTAATCGCCTATGTTCGACTTTGAGAACGGACACCCGGTATATCGTTTTCCAATTAATTTACTGTATTGAACTAGTTGTATAAGTATGCCTCTGATAGGTATGCAACTTCTTAGTTCTTAAAGCCTACTAGTGGGCGTAAATGATGAAGGTCTTTACTTCAATTTTGGGAAGCGGTTGCTATACTAGAAATGTTAGCAATTAGGTTGTGAACTCTAAGAATATTTTTTTAAATTCTGGATTTTGGCTTTATCTGATCATGTTTTGCCCATTAATTCGAAAAGCAATTATCTGTATTCGTTCTCTAATTAACTGGTTTCACATTATTTGCAATATGAGATCTTTTATATTAAGGAATTTTGAACAACCACATGGATGTGTAATTACTTGTTACACCATGTTTGGAGAAGACAGATTATTCTTGTTGGTAGGTTTTTGTTGTAAAAGTTTTATTAGCAATCAGAAAATATTACATTCTATTAGCTAATATTTGTTAATTATAGTAATCGGACTTTATTTGAAAGAGCTCCCAGCGGTATTCTTCCATATTGAATTTGCCCGATCATTTGGCCATTTCATCTGATGTCGTCCAGTCCAAACCCTGGGATGGGACGGTACGGACACGGGGACGGAGAAAGGGACGGGGACGGGAATAGGATGGGATGGGATGGGATGGGATGACAGCAAATAATTAGTCATTATTCAATACACAAATAACGAACCTCGCGCGAACGAAGTCGCGGGTAACAGCTAGTACTTTTATATAGAATAATTTTATTCTCTAGCGTTAAGGGATTTTTTGTTATGATAAGCCAGTAGAGTTTTTTTTATCTTAACTATTTCTTTGCGCTTTATGCTAATATGAGTTCTCCAGGTTAAGCGCATATGTCAAAATAAAGTCCAGGTACTTCCCATCATTCGTTTGGGAAATGGGAATGTTGTTGAGGGTTACAGATGGACAAGTTGAGAGTTTCATTGTAAAAGCGATGTGTTTACCTTCGTTCTTCACTTTTGTAACCAATTTTCAATTTGATTTAACTGTGCTTGCTGCATAACAGGTGCTGTATTCAGTTCTTCGTTACAAGTAAGAATCGCCGTATCGCCGGCGAATGTACTTCTCCTTGTGCAGTTGGCGACTGGTAGATCAGAAGTTAACAGTAGGTATAACGTTGGGCTCAAGACGCTACCTTCGGGTACACCTGCATGTATTTGTTCAATCTGTGATACTTTGTCACCAATTTTGTCTGAAGGTTTCGATTGGTAAGGAATGATTGGAGAATTAGAGAGACTGGTAGGTTGGTATGATTGAATACCATTGGGAGGTTCCCCAGGTTTTGGAATGTGGATAACCTGGCTAAATTTAAATAGTAGTCGCCAGTACGTTACCCTCAAAATGCCGTTAAACAGGATCTTTAAAAATTTACTTGTCCAAATAGTTGCTTCAGTATGATTGGTATTACTAAGTTTTGTTCTGGAGATGCTTTGTTGTTCAGAAATTTTATTTTCATTTTCTATAATCGTGAACTTTCATATTGGTAATGACATGTGTAAGGGCGTTCGTAGTTCATCTTTTATTCTTCTTCGCGGGAGAATGCTCTCTCCATTGTGCTAAAAATTTCAAATATAAGGGGTCAAAGAAAACTATTAGGAAATCTGAAACATGAGTAAGGTCAGGTGGGCCTCGTTGAGACAAGTGCACGTTGAGGCAGATTCGATAATTTTTAATCTGGCACTTTTAGAAAGGTGCTACATTAGACGCAACTGTATTTTGGTGGGACACGTTGATTAACTGAGTGTGGGAACTAAAAATTGAAAATTAAAAGTTTTGTGACCTCTTTGCGGTTTTTACAACCCTGAAGTATTTGCATGTGCCGACTTCAAACTAGCTCAAATGTAAGTAAAAGCTACTTTTTCCAAAATTTACCTTTATTTGCTAATACTTGCTTGTAAAACCTCATTAGTTATTGTATATTGTGAAGTTAGCACCAAAATGGCAATGTCATTTTAATTACTGATCAAAAGGGCTACCTTGAGACAAAAGTTTTGGGCCACCATGCGACACATTTCAAGGTGGTGCAAAATATTTATTACAGTTTTAAGCTATTTCTATCTAAAACAAGCAACAAATTCAAGTACAGTAGCATCAAATTAAGTTCATTTTTTTCTCTTTCGATTGATATCACTATAAATCCTATCAATTCAAGCGGCAAGCAGGAATCTGCATATATACGATTTCCCATGCAAATTCCCTATGTTCGCACCTTAAGTGAAACACTCGGTATAATGTATTTAATATACCTTTTTTGTGGTACATTGTTAATATTTTTTATAGATAAACAACTGTCTCATGGAGGCCCACTCGTGGGCCATAGTGAGACATGGTGCAGTGTTTAAAAAAATATATAGAACATCCAAGATCGCAGAACACGTCTGGAACGAAGACCATCACATAAAATGGGATAACGCATCAATTGTAGCTAAAGAGGAAAACAGATTCCGTAGGAAGCTGAAAGAAGCTACATACATAGCGCTGGCACTAGAACCAATTAGCCAGGCTAGCGCAGAACTAAAGCCCATTTGGATGCCACTACTGCTCAGAGAATTACAAAAATAGTCTACTGCGCATACAGCGGTAAGATATATATAAGTTTACAACTAAAATATATAACCGTCCTGGTGGCCTGGTGGTTAGAGTGGCAGACTAGCGATCAGCGGTCCCGGGTTTAAACCCCGGGGGAGGCACAAATTTACGTAAAAAAACGTATAATATCAGTCTTTCTCAGGACTAACCAAGAACACCTGAAGACGAGAGTAGATCAAAACTCCCGAAACGTTGTGTGATTTACACCCTAGATAGTGGAAAAAGTCCGAAAAACATATCATATAGAACATAGTTAGACAAAAGCTAGAAAGTTCCCAATTTACCATTAGTTTAAAAAAGATATGTTAAACATGTGGAAAAAAATTTAAGAGTATATCTCAATAAACAAAATTTAAAAAATGGTTTTTGTAAATTTTGTACCAACGTGGCCCACCCAATCCTAGTTTCTAACGTAAGACTTAAACATGTCTCCAAAGAGCAATCGAAACACATGGTTCCAGCAAGATAGTGCTACTACACAAACCGCAAAAGCGCATTTGCATGTTCTACAAAGGCTCTACCGTGGCACATCATCTACAACCGTAGGAACATAGAATAGCCTCAAAGATAGCCAAATTTGTCGAAATCCGAGCTCTTTCTATAGGGCTGCGTAAAGAACAACCGATATATTGATAAACAAAGAAATATTCGGGAGCTGAAAACAAAGATTAATAACAAAATGGCTAGCATACCATTCTATATATTGACAAAAATGCGACCTAACAGATACAAAGTAAACACCACAAATGGGACAGAATAGTATAGTGTCTTTATAACGCAGCAGTAACTCGCAGAATTCGAACACAGTCGCGGCGCAGTTGTGTACAAGCGGCCGCATATAATCTTAAAAGTCGTTATGGTCTTTTTTGTGTGTTCCCGAAAACCTCCAAACTTACAAAGCCTCCATGGCTAACCCAAAAATGTTGAAAACCTTTTCTTATAAATTGAAATCACTTTTGGGTGTCTTAGAAAAACCGTCTCGTATATGGAATTGCGAAAAATCTTAAAATGGTTTAAATTTTTTAAATTTATATGTTCACTTTCCCTACCCACAAAAGTCGCCTCCTGCAACTTCTGGACGTTGGCGTGTATCGGACACTAAAACCAGCTTGTGCAAATATCTTAAGCGATTACATGCTAAAAATTTTGAAACGACAAAGCCAATAATATGTGTCGTTTTGACGTTGTCTTTGTTCCAGCACTTTGAATCAGTTTTTCAAGCATTAGCATCATTAATTCTCTATAAAACGATTTCTCTTTGTACAAATTCAACATCCTTCATTATTTTCTATAACTGAGAACCTGTTTCTAAAGAACATCGAAGTAGACCAACACAACCTGATTAAAGTAATTGAACTTTCTACTAGCATTAATAAAATGCTAAAGTTTCCAAGTGCTTCTATTATTATTATATATACTTCTGGTTGGGTTAGTTCCCCTTTCTGCACTGCGGCCTAAAAGACCTATTGTGCACATCCCAGTGCTTCACCTAGCCTCACAGAGGTATTCAGATGTCCTCAAAAAAGCTTCCTAGTGAGTTTAGTGAGGTGTTTATCAGCAGTTCGGGTTCAATTGTTGTTTCCCCAAAGTGTTTATGTCGCAGAGTTATGAGTTCCTCGCACTCGCATATCCAGTGGATTGGAGTCTCGTCCTCCTCTTCACAGAATCTGCATTCTGTGTTTGTTGCCACTCCTATTGTGTGCATATGTTTGTTCATATAACAGTGTCCTGTAGTTATCCTTGTTATGTGTTTTATTTTCTCCCTTCCATTTTCCAGGAGTGCCAGTGTCGCTTTCTTGGACGGTTCCCCTATGAAGTTCCTAGAGTGCCTTGCTTTAGGGTAGTCGTGCCAGAATTTGCGATGTTTATCTCGTAACCAGCTTCTAGTTTGCTCCCTGATCATGCTATAAGCTATGTTACAGGTAGGCTCTGGTCCTATCAACTGGGTAGTGCTGGCTGATTTTGCTAATTTGTCTGCTTTTTCGTTGCCTGTTATTCCTTGGTGACCTGGGACCCACAACAGACTCAGTTTGTTGTGTTCTCCGAGTTGAACCAGTTTTTTATGGCATTCATATACCAGTTCTGAGTTGAACTGGTTAGATGACAGCGCTTTTAAAGCTGCTTGGCTGTCCGTCAGGATGTGTATTCTCCTGCCTTTGTAGGATCTCTGCACCATTAATTGGGCGCAGGTTAGAATTGCTGTTACCTCGGTCTGGAATACTGTTGCATATTGTCCCAGGTTTATGCTTATTGCATTTCCTGGTCCCGTACCATAAATGCCCAGACCTGTTCCATTTTCTGTTCTTGATCCGTCTGTGTACCAGACTTCCCCCTTTAGTTTGGTTAAGACTTCTTCCTCGTTCCACTCTTCCCGCTCTGGAAGATATACTTCAAACGGTTTTTGGAACTGGTAGGATGTCTTTATTTTGTCGGACTTCATCTGCAGGATGAGGTTTTCACGTAATCGGTTAAAGATTTCGGTATGGTATCCTCGATGTCCAGGATAACGATCATACCCTTGTGTTTTCAGCCTATATGCCCCTAGTCTCGCTTCCGCCTCTACCCTTAGGTGTAATGGGGGAAGGTTCAGCAAGGCTTCTAACGCGGCTGTCGGGGTTGTCGACATTGCCCCCGTTATTCCAATACAGGCCATTCTTTGTATTTTACTAAGTAGGTTCTTATTTTTAATAATGCTTGCCTTGTGCCACCATACCAAGGATGCATAGGTTATCGTTGGTATAATGACTCTTGTGAAGAGCCAGTATACCATTTTTGGTGACAGTCCCCATGTTTTTCCAAACATTCTTCTGCAGGTCCAGAATGCTCTGCAGCCTTTGCTTGTAACATGTTCCATATGGTGTTTGAATGTCAATTTGGTGTCTAAAATCACACCCAAATATTTGACCTTCTCCACCATCTGTAGTTCTTTTCCGTATAGTTTTAGTGCTTCTAAGATATGTGAACTGTCAACTGAAGAACTCTTCTGCCAGGTGTCTTACTCTAACAAAAAAAATTCCGAAACCCAGTAGGTGTAAATCTATTTTCAAGAGAAAAATAATAAAAAAGAATAGGTGCTTCATGTGGAAGATTCTAAGAGAAATATAAGTGCATATTAGATTGAAGTATGTTTTGTCGACAGAAATTTCATGACATTTTTAGACACAACAAATCGGGAGCAGGGTAAACGTCTACCTATAAATAATGTGGTGACTGTGTTAGCTACGAAGATACAAATGATTGGTTTTGAAACAACTATAGTCTCCAAATTACGTATCTTATTTCACCAATTTACCTCGCATGGAATTACCTTATTTCTTATTAATGAAGATGGTAGGTAGGAGTGATCACTGACTAGCGGTAAAATGTTTAAGTGAAAGTCTAACTTTTTTATTCATATGTTTAGAAAGAAAAATTTTGTGGAAGTGATAAATGAGCGCTATTAAGCTAGCAGGCACTTGGCGGCAGCACCATATCAGCTTTAGCAGGTAATTTGTAGCTTTTTTGAAGCTTTTTTGTTACGCTAGTCCCACTTTTGTAGCCTCTACCAGTTCCGAGAAAAACGCGAAACTGCTAGCTTAAATATTAATTTATTGTAGCGGCACAAGCTCGGGCCCGGCTAGTTTTTTGTAACTTTTTTGTAGCTTTTTTGTTACGTAGGTCCCATTTTTGTAGCCCTTACTAGTTCCGAGAAAAACGCGAAACTGCTAGCTTAAATATTAATTGTAGCGGCACAAGCTCGGGCCCGGCTAGTTTTTTGTAACTTTTTTGTAGCTTTTTTGTTACGTAGGTCCCATTTTTGTAGCCCTTACTAGTTCCCAGAAAAACGCGAAACTGCTAGCTTAAATTTAAATTGTAGCGGCACAAGCTCGGTACCGGCTAGTTTGATGGGGAAAGGGGGGGGGGGAGTGGCACGGCCTCAAACTTTGTTAATTATTTCGGTAAATATCTGAATCCCCAAGAGACATCTCGTGCCACCTGACTATTCCTTTCTCAATACAAACAGCCCTTCGTTATTTGCGCAAACCTAGCATATTGCCTGTGTTCATTAATATTATTACAGACGCATTCTCTCGTTGATGCGACTTGATGATTGGAGCAATTGCCGTAACTATATGTTCATTTTTCTCTTTTACTCACTCACATACTCAATCTTTCCTACACCGTTCCCTAATGTACTGAGTTATTCAACCAATCAACCAGGCCAAGTACCCTTTCATGTACCTCTCGCTGAAATTGTTAATATAGAACATGTTTATAGAGTGTATCTCGCGAGACCATCCAGTCTTAGGTGGTAATCAGGACATAGTTCTAAGCCTGTGCTGATTAAGGATATCGAGAATAAGGTGAATTGCACAACTATGGTCACATTTGAGGAGTGCAATACTTTTCTACATACATAAACATGTTCCAAGTTTTTTGTTTGTGCACTATAGATGCCAAAGTGTCATTTTTTTAATTTAACCGGCTTGTCCCCGTCATTTTTTTAAAGAAAAAAACCGCTGCTTTGAGGGGAAATTTTCATATATAGGTACATAAAATGGTCAGCTATATTTGCGATCCATGGACATGCCCCACATGACGGCATGTGGTCGGAAGGTTAAGCCATGGTCGCCTGAGTAAGTTTGTCTGACAACGCTTGGTATTGTTCACTTCTGATTTTATTATTTCCGTGGAATTGTCGATTATATGGATTCTTATAATAGAAATTGTTACAAAGTCTTTAAGAACTGTTGGAAGGTGACGAAAGAATTTTTTCAATTACCATAATTACATGATTGTCATCAAAACATAAACAGCCTACGCAAAGGAATAATTGTGTTTATTATTTATTACATAAATCGGAAAAAGATATACAACTTAAAAGAAAATAATAATAAAAGATAATATTTATTAATCTAGAGTTCTTTCTCGTTATTGACTTTGGGCGCTCAGGTTAATATAAATCAGTAGACGAGGGACTATTCTATGCGTTTCTTTCCTTGTAGTATTCTTTGCGCTGTTGGGTAGGTCATCGTAGGTAGGCATTTGCAATAACCTGAAAAAAACCATATCGGTATGATAACCTCATCTATCTGGAGCAATATTTGCTTCTATATAGAGTCGAAAGTCGAAAGCCCGTAAAAAGAAAGAAAAATTATATCGTATCTTGTCCGCCTGAACTCCAACCCGATAACGTACAGCATCCCGAATTTTTGAGATCAATCGTAATGCTGGACCATCTTTAAACCAGAGTTACTCATTCTACAGAATCGGAAGATTCATCAATATCCTAAAACGCCACGCACGCGAAAGTGCTACGTTATCATGTTGCAGTTCAGGCCGATAATTAACGTGGGATTTAATATTTTAACACGGAACATGTTTATAGGGAGGGTAATTCCGATGAATGCGTGCACCCGAGCACAAGCAAATATTGGTATCTTCAATGTGCGAGGGAAGGGGGAATTTTATTCTTACTTCATTCAAAAATTTAAAAATAAAGCTTTCAGGCGGTGGCAAGGGTATGTTTTTGTATCCGGGATCATCCAATAGGGGTCCCGGACATGTTAAAATGGGTGGGTAATCTACGGGGACGCAGTCGGCTCACCGAGACCTGTTCACAGCAAAAGTCACATTTGGTGAGATTTCCCCATATAAAATCCATCTACCAAAATTTTTAGGTCTCCAGAATGGGAAATTAAGTCTAATTTCTCGTGGAACTTTTCAAGACGACTACATGAGGGTTTTCGGTTTTGACTCATCCAAAAGTGTACCCTTTAAGCTCAATTTCCCGCCGGGTAACCTTGGATTTGAAGTAGCCTGAGGCTGGGAATAGAAAAAACAAAAAAAAAAACACTTTTCCGGATTTCCCGCTTTTCCGTAAATTTTTCGGTAAACACTAATGACGAATTTCGATTCTACGGGAAATTTCCGATCGGAATATATGTTTCAGATATATAAAAGTGGTGGGTTACGGACCCCCCCCCCCCTGCTGGACTTAAACAATTTCGCGAAAAGTGGGCCACGGACCCCCCCCTGCGAGCGACATGGTCCGCCAAGAGCGTCCCTATAAACATGTTCCATGTTAAAAAAAAATTCCGATTTTTTTCAAAAAACAAAAAGCCATCGATGTCAGTGGATGCGTGCGTGCGTGATTCATAAACATGGAGAAGAATCTAGTATCAACATCATTTGAATACTTACCCGCGATTCGGCCACTGGTTCCGTCTTGATTTAGGCTGTGATTCTTGAATTGAACAGCACAGCTTATGGCAATTTCATCCCAAATTTTCCGGGAAAAGTAACTCTCCCATGTATACGGAATGAAGCACAAACGTTCATACTGGTGTGGACGTTTTCCAGGAACGGTCCTTTTTCTTTTAGTTGCCGGGCAGGTGAGTTGAGTGAATTCCTCTCGGGATATCTGGATGACAAAAGTGACTTCTTTTTTCTCATCAAAAATATGGTCGTCATTGCTGTTTCCAACCAGAGAGTCCTCGCTGTTGATCGAATCACTTTGATTTATTCTTATTACTTCCCCGAGGAGTGCATCCCTCAATCCATGCCTATTCCCGCACACCATTTGTAATGTATGCTATTTAAATAACGTTAAGTTATTATTTTCTTGGATTGGCATGCGTGGTGCGCACGCCGCGCGGGGCAGTTAATAGTTGGCTGTGGAACCAGAATGTTCACTTATTTATGTGTCAACTAAATAAAGTATTAATGAGTTATTGTTGTATATTATTGGCCACCTGGTCACAACAGTAACAAAAGTTGCGACGAGGATTAAAAAATAGAAAAAGCAAGTGTGTTTCAAGAGTTGGAAATGTATTTCAATTCAAAAATGGTTGAAGAACAGCAACGAGCATCTCAAACAAGTGTAGTGGGTTCGATTCAAATTTTCGACCACAAAAGTTCGGACTTTCAAGTGTTTACCGAAAGGTTATCGCAATTTTTCATTGCAAACGCGATTAGCGATGAAAATAGGAAACGCGCGATCCTTATAAATTCCTTGTCAGAAGAAACTTACATATTGGTAAGAGACATATGTTTTCCGAATACTCCCGATAAACACAGCTTCAAGGATTTAATAAAAACTATTAGTGACCATTTGTCCCCGGTAAAATCGTATTTTGCGGAACGATTAAAATTTCTGAACGCAAAAAGACAAACTAGTGAATCCGTTTCGGAATGGGCAGCTCGTGTAAAAAGTTTGGCTTGCAACTGTAAATTCGGGAATGAGCTGGACATTTTTATGCGTGATGTATTTGTGACTGGCTTATGTGATAACCAAATTATGGATAGGCTCTTTGAAGAAGATGCTTCCAGTAGCAGCTGTACATTCAAGTCGATGGTCAAAATTGCCGTATCAAAAGAGTCAGCGCTCAATGAACACCTGGGCAGGAAGGAGTCAGCAGATGTCCACTATCACCAGCACCGTTCCGGGAAGAAGCCGCTACCATTAGCAACCTCAAGGTCATCACCTAACACAACTAAGTGCAATCGTGAAAACAGGTGTTTAGTGTGTGGCCGTAAAAATCATAAATCGAGTGCATGTAGGTATAAAAATTTCGGTTGCCACAGGTGTGGTCAGAAAGGTCATTTGAAGCCCATGTGTACAAATAGAAACGTTTCAAATAACTTTTTAGAATCAGAAATTGAACAATCTATTTTCAGCATTGAAAGCAATAATTTTGACGTTCAAAATAATATGAATTTTTGCGATCCTATTTGGTATAAACTTATTGGTGGAAAATAATATAATCAAATTTCAAGCAGATACTGGGTTTGCTTACTCTGCAATCTCAGAGAACACATACAATATTTATTTTAAAAATAAAACCTTGTATAAAAATGATCTTATTTTAAAAGATTATTTTGGTTTACAATTTAAACCCATTGGTTTTGTTAATCTTAATGTGTGTTATGAAAATAATTCCTATATCTTTAAAACATATGTTGTTAAAAATGGTGGTCTTCCCCTGTTGGGACGGAAACATTTACAAATATTAGGTTTAGGTAT
The DNA here is from genome assembly GCA_940337035.1 of Agriotes lineatus. Lineage (NCBI taxonomy): Eukaryota > Metazoa > Arthropoda > Insecta > Coleoptera > Elateridae > Agriotes > Agriotes lineatus. The sequence goes on along the minus strand of CALNHX010008941.1, from coordinate 547 downwards.
TTCTAAAATACTGTATTCAGATCATCAGCATTATATGGAAAATTTATTTGTTAAATATAAGGAAATTTTTGAAAATTGTTTAGGTACATTCAATAAATTTGAGGTAGAATTGAAATTAAAAGAAAATGTTCCACCTAAATTTTGTAAAGCGCGGCCAGTTCCGTTTGCCTTGAAACCAAAAATAGAAGATGAGTTGGAAAGATTGGTAAAAATTAAAGCTTTAGTTCCAATAGAATTTTCAGAATGGGCATCACCCATTGTCCCAGTTTTAAAGCCAAACGGAAGTGTACGCCTATGTGGTGATTTCAAAATAACGATTAATCGATTTTTGGAGGATAAAATTTACCCTTTGCCAAGAATTGAGTATCTATTTACACAACTCAAAGGTGGTATAAAATTCTCTAAAATTGATTTATCGGAAGCTTACCAACAGGTAAAATTAACCACAAATTCTATGAAATTGTGTACAATCAACACTCATAAGGGGTTATTTGCCTATACTCGTTTACCATATGGTATCAAAATAGCACCCGCCATTTTTCAGAAT